>JAJOOS010012576.1:0-55437 GCA_029582725.1 Solanum chiquidenum
ATATATATATATATATATATATATATATATATATATATATATATATATTCTGTCGATACGTCATAGCATTCGTATACAACTTTACTTTTGTTTATGTGACCTAATCTACATGTAAACAAATGCATATTAGTATGAATTAAATTAATGGAAAAAGATTATAAATATTTTGAATGTATTACTTTCCTTTTTCCTTTATTGGATCACAATTATCATAATATTATTTTTGGTTAAAAATGTCGTCATTTTTTTCACCTATTAACCCTCAATTATATTTAACGTTAGTTTTTGAGTTTAAACACTATTTTTATTATGAGATTACGAACGTAAGACTTTAATTAAATAAATTTGCATCGACTTATCTAGTCATAAATAACACAACTCATCCAAAATCGACGCAAACAATTTTTAATCGATTCAATATCTGAATTCAACTCAAATTCTTCCTCCTTTAACAATGATGAATACTTAGAAATAAATCTATAACACTAGATAAATAAATTTGTGTAAGTCGAATTGTTTACGTAGATCAATAAATCAATACCACCGATTTAATTAAAACATCAGATATATATATATTTATACGTCATCTCGTAATTCCTTTGCTTAAGAGACAAGAAAGTGAATTATTTGGGGACAAGTCATGATACCAAGCAAGATTTATTAAAATAAATATTATTATTGGGAAGTGCTTTAAGAATGAATTTAGTTTCATATTTTTGTCTAGATACGTTAATTGATTCATGTACTCGTCTTTACTTCTTTTTAAGATTAAAAAAGGGCAAAATTGTATACGTGGAGGGCTGCTTTCAACCTCTAACATATAATAAAAATAAAATAAAAAAAATAAAGAAAAAAATTAGAATTTTTTTTTTTAACTATTTCACGAAATCAAGGGTAATATAGTATTTGACTAGAGGTTAGTCCAAAGAAGAGTAGTATATCTGAACTAATTTCTACATTTTATATTTTGAGGGTCAATTTTATTTATTTTTCAAGTTTAATATATATGTGCATATAATGGTCATTATGAGGGAGTTTAGATAACAGTATATAGCTACATTACTCTTTCAATTGTAACTCAAGCTCTCGAGCTCTCACGTTTTTTTTTTTTTTTGATGTTATTGTTACGAGATAACGATTAATGAAAACACGAAAAGAAAAAAACACATAATTTATGAGGGAAACCCTTAAGGGGAAGAAAAACCATAATCGGTCAACAACTCTTATTATTTCTCAATGAAAAAATGATACATATATTAGTTACGTAGAAAAAAAACATGAATCAAACATAGTATATATTAGCAATGCTATGTTTTATTTAGAATTTAGAAAAAACTAACCAAACATTGTATGCCTTACATTAGATTCTTATGTAGCCATTTCCCCCCTCATTATTATAATCAAACAATATGTTATAGAAAATTATATTAATTTTAATACATAGATATCTTCTCTCTAATCAGCAATCAAACAACTGAAAATTATGTCGATAAGACTTGACGTGAATCGTAGCTATGATTTAAATTGGAAGTTATTATGTGAATAATAATAGAGGATTAATTCCAGCTACATAAAATACAAAACCAAAATTGTGTACATTCATACATGTCTGTGATTCAAATGAACCCTACATAAACCAATAATTAATTTATCAATTGTTATAATTCAAGGATCTTAATAATATCTGAAACTTCACATGAAGAGATTAATAATCCCTTAATTGCTAAGCCACCCTGGATCTGTTCCCTTGATTATTAAGATTATATATATTCAAAGACAATAATTATACAAGATCCAAAAAATAATGTTGATCTAAATGAAGAAAACATCATAAAAAGTTTTCCAATAAAAGAAATGGGGATATATAGTACAAAGTACAACAAATTGTCCATGTGCTTGTGACCTAAAAAAATGATGAATAATTCATATAGGAACTAATAGCTAGGGACCATAATATATATATATATGGTCATGAAGAAATAAAAAGGCATCAATATAATGACATGCACGTGGTACGTGAACCTAATTTTCCACCCCTTTAATGCCTTATAGTAGGGGTGTCAAATATATATATCTCAAAAATAAATAATCATTTAGTCCAAGGACCTTTTTGGCCTAAAAGAAATTGATTTTTTTTAAAAAAAAATGATGTTTGGTTATATAACTTGTTATTACTTAGAAAATAATATTTGATTATATCACAAGTTCCCAAATACTAGAAAAAAAACTAGTATTTGGGCCAAGTTCTAGTATTAGGGAACTTTGAAATATTTAAAAATTACCTCAAGTTTTATATTTTATAAAAAAAATACTCATCATTTATTTATTCCAACTAATATTTATCTACCTCCTCCAAAAGAGTTTGAGTTATAATTTGAGTGACAAGATTGAGAAAAAAGAATAATTTGTTTTAATGGGTTATAATTCATCATGAATCAATGACAAGTTTGAGTATATGATTAGTGTATTACTCATGCCATATTGTTATTTTGTTGTTGTTGATTGCTATCAATTATGTTATAAGGTTATCTTTTAACGAAACATGCTCATTAATAAATGATAATATAAACTTAAAGGTATTTTTAATAATTATTAAAACTTATGGGTAAAAATCATATTTTCTAAAACAATCAAATATTTCACCCAAAATTTATGGCCAAACGCATGGTGAAACTTCACACAAAAAATGATTTGCCAAGAATATTTGGGAATTTGGGGCCAAACGCTAGCTAAACATCCTTAAACTCGGCACAAATTATATATTAGTTTCATTGTCAAACTATTGATAGCTTTAAAAAAACACTCATTTACTTGACTAACTGAACTTAAATACACTCCCAATTTTGCAATATGAGTGAAATACACCTCTAAATTCTCGAATAGTTTAGGGGTGTTCTCAACACTTCTCTCGACTCTTTATTAAGAACCCTATGCTCCTATTAGAGTGTGAGACTACTTGTTATATCATGTCTAAATGGTGTGAAATGTTTTTCCTCTTATCTTTATGCCCTCTTTACTTCGATATTTTTCTTTTTCAAACTATTTTGATATACGTTATTTGAGTCGAGGGCTTTCGAAAATACTCTTTAGATCTTCACTAGGTGGGAAAGGTCTTCATACCCTTTATCCTCCTCAAACCCTACATATAAAATTACACTAAATACGTTATTAATGTGAACATAGAAGAAGGTAACTTTAAACATTTTCTCATGTATAAAAATATTCATATTTATCATATTATTTTATTCATATTGAATCGAACAATATTGAGTAAGATGACATTACTTAAAACTTTATCTATTTAATGCAAACAATATTCTTTTAAATTAGCGTTTAAAAATCATTCAAAAAAAATTGGATTAAACTGATAAGTCATCACTCAATCGATTTCAACCTAACCAATTTCGATTCATGTCTATCACTCATTTTCTCTTTTGTGATTTTCTCAAACATTATAGAATATTTTTCCCTTGATTTTTTCTTTTTTTTTGGGTGGGGGTGGGGGTGGAGTGGGGTTTGATTAGGGGTGTGCATTCGGGTTTTTGGTTCGATTTTGTGTTATTCGGTTTTGAAAAAGTATAACCCTATCCGAACAAAAAAAATTGGTTCGATTCGGTTTTTCTCTTTTCGGTTTGGTTTTTTCGGTTTGGCTATTCGGTTATAACTTATTTCATAAATAATTAATAACATAATCAAAATTATATTTGCATTCTTAAAAAATAAAAATTTCATATAAGGAAAAATAATAATATTGAATCTCTTAAATATTCTTTCCAATATAATCACGAGTAAACTAACAAAAGTGGTATCATATATGCTTTATTATTTATTAACTAACAAAATTTGCATATTGTTTTTCACATCTCAATTTAAGAGAAGTAGATTTTAATATATGTTAAGATATTTCTATGAAAATTATTAGAAATCAACTATTAATAAACTTATGCTTATATGATTAATAGATAAGAATAACAATAAAAAAAAACAAAAAAAAAAACAAACTTACTGACAGTGATATGCAAGGAAGCAGCAAGCTAAAAGCAAGAAAGCAGAACAAACTGCAAAAGTAAAAAAATTGACTAGTGCAATTCTAGTTTGCTAGTTTTTTTTTCTCAGTAATATGTGATATTTATAGTTATAATGTAAAACCTAATGCCTAAAATTTAGCGAAATAGGATGACAATAATTTGATATGTGCCTAAATATTACGGTAATACTAAATTACTAGTACCTATATTGTAAACCTAAATATTATATGTGTAATTATTAATCTATATATATATAATTCATTTTTTTTTTCGGTTTTCATTTTTTTAAATCCGAAACCAAACCAAAAAATCAAATAAAGTAACTTATAAATCCAAAACCAAACCAAAAATCCAAAAAACCAATCTAAATTACAATTCGATTTGATTTAATTTGTTTTTTTGGTTTAATCCAAATAATGCACAACCCTAGGTTTGAGGGGTTGTTTTCATCATGACAACAACATGTAGTACAAAATTAATAACCAATTAATCATTAGATTATGGTGATCTGGAATCAACAGTTAAAGGATTTATTTAGAGTCTTATTTTTTTTAAAATTCTGTTATAAGTTAACATAATGCCTTGTTTCTAAACCACTTGGTAGATGGGCCATTTTTATTTTTATTTTTATTTATAGAGTGTCGGTTGTATATTTAAAATTTGAGCATTTAATTTATTTTTTTGGTACACAATTTAGCATTTCAATGATGTTACATTTTGGCTTATTATGATGAATTTTCATGAGTACTATTTTATATTTATTTTTTTGATAGAATTTATGGATGATATACGATTGGAGTTAATTTGTCATATTATTATTCAATTAAATAGTTTTTAAATAAATTATTCTAATTATTATACTTCTCGATAATAATTATTTTTATAATAACATATTATTATTATAATACATGACACTTTTTTTTTTGAGTTATCCAATTAAGAAGAATGATACATTTCTTTATATATTTACTAATAATTTAATTTTAAAAAATTATTTTATC
Organism: Solanum chiquidenum; assembly: GCA_029582725.1. Classification (NCBI taxonomy): domain Eukaryota; kingdom Viridiplantae; phylum Streptophyta; class Magnoliopsida; order Solanales; family Solanaceae; genus Solanum; species Solanum chiquidenum. The sequence goes on from JAJOOS010012576.1 coordinate 5,030, forward strand.
CTTAATGAGAAAATAATTTACAACCACACGGATAGCTATGACTTTCTTAGAAGACTTATACCACAATTTTCAGACGACTTTTTTCATTCTTAATATTTATGTTCAATCAAACACCTTCAAGTAAATTAATACAAGAAATAACTGAATAATCATTATAGATACACAAATTATGTAGTAGTAATTATAAAATTATTATTATTATTTTCAAAATCGGAGGTAAGGTTAGGTGAAATTATAAAATGATTATACACTGCATATTATTAAAAAAAATAGAAACTAAAGATTAAGATCATTTTATTTGTTGTGAATTGATGCGTAGTGTGAAACTATTTTACTAATTGATAACTTGCAAATATGACAAATTACTTATTACATCTAATTAAACTATTTTAATTAGTGTAAATTTCTTTATACTAATGGGGCATTTTCTAAGTATCTATAACTTAAAATACAATTAATAGTGATTTGGAATCAAAACTACTTGCAAATGGCCCCTATTTTATTTTATTTTTAATTAAAGTGTCGGTTGCTTGAAGTTTATAATTAGCTTTTTGTTGGTGCTACTGGGTTGTAAATTTGTGATTATGAAATATTAATACTAATTAAGAAAAAAATTATAGATGAAAAATGTGCAATCGTGCCAAATCATTTCAAGGTTAATTATTATAGTACTTTAGATTAGAGTACACATGGGAAAGTCAAATAGGAAGTCTTCAAGAATTTTGTGGTGGTTGTAATTATGAGTAAATATTAACAAAACTATTTTGAAAATAAATAAATTATATTAGCAATTTGGAATATTTTATATCTGGCTAACACCCTTCAACTTGTGTAACCTAGTTTATTGTTAAATAATTGTTTTATGGAAAAAGGTGGAGCGCTGGAGCAGTTTACGAGTTCAATCAAATCCAATAATTTTTAAGAAATTTATTCATATTATTAAGAACTCAATAATTTAAAAAAAACTGAAATATCAAACTCATAAACATCAAATTACAACTCCGCCTCTGAATAATAAACGGCACAACATGAAAATATAAGGTTACAAAAAGTGTACCGCCCAATAAGGTTAAAATAATTTTAATATTAACCACGTCATTAAGTTAGAAGTTTAGGTTATGTGACATTATATTTCCTAACTTAGGCCCTAATTAAAAAATGTTGAAGATAATCCTTAGTAAATTATTTTATTTTAGTCATCTAAATGCAGCACAAACCCAAATTGAACCGCAATTAGTGGAAAGAGGAACTTTATAGGCTTAATTATCATTATTAGATGGCCCTAGACTTGCCATATGACAACATTATTCTATGCTTTTGTCCTAAAATTTTCCATGATTCCATATTGACTTGTCGAACATGAGATTAAGGTTCTCTCTCTTATCGAGTATCTGATATCTCTCATCATCACAAACGATTTTTCCCCTCAAAACTTTTAAAAAAGAAAAGAAATCACCTTACAGTAATAAAAAAAAAAAAACTACCCAAAATCCTCCCTTTAATAACCATTAAAAGGTAAATATCTAGTGACAGCATTTAGCATCTTATGATGCCACGTGTCCAACGAAGGGACTTGTTTTATCAAGGAAAATATAATCAAATTTGTTCTTGAACTATATGAATAATATTAAAATTGACCCTAATTATAAAAGTTGGATAAATCTAAACTATTTAGCACAATTCAAGAACAAATTAAAACCTTTCCTAAAGTGTATAATATTTATCTAATTTAGAAAAATCAGATTATTAATATCAGAATTTATACTGAACTTTAGATTATTGAACCATCATACTCCAATATCCACTTCTCATTTTTTTAATTCCTCAACAATTAATTGTATCTCTTTTTGATAGTGGACAATTATCTGGTTAAGAGGAGAGGGAGCAACATAATGAGTAATCACCAAAATAGGATGTCGTGAGATGGTTGAAATTTCTATATCTTTAATTAGAAATTTCGAGTTTGAGTTCTGAATTTTTTTTAAAATAACATATTAGTCAGAGCGTCAACTTCACAAATGAGTCCTACAGGCTACAACACATAGATCTATATTTAATCAGACTCTAATATCAATACCAGATACTGAAACCAAACTAAGTAAATGAATAATGATTGATCAATACATAATGATAAGTACCAACTATTGAAATCTCTTCAAGATCACAAAACGTACTATTTTTTCAATAAAAAAATGGAAGCAAATGTTTTAAATACGTGTAATTAATAGTTAAATAATTGTCCACATAGCTCTTATCTTTGATTTTACTGGTTAAAAGAGTTTATGTTTTTGGCTGTCTACTCAATAGGATTATGTGGTTTCCATTTTTAATTTAAAGGAATTGATGCTTTTTTAGTCCAAGAATTTAGGATAATATTTCCAAATACCAACTACATAAGATAATGGATATATTACACTTTACAAAAAAAAGTTCAAAAAGAATAGTAATATTATTTTGTAATAATTGATTTTGTTATGATGGTTTTGAGGAAGACAATCTGAAAAAGAAATAAATAAGATTTACTTATTATTTATTATAAGGTTGAAAAATTAGTAAAAGATGGACATGGAAGTGATTATTAAGGCATATTAAAAGTGATTTCTCCACTAAGTAAAATTAAATTGGCAGTTGTCAACTCATCTTAGGCGTGTTATGTAAAAAAAAAGATTATCTTTTTGTTTGGAAAATAATACTAATAGTTGCTGCCAATTAGATTTGTGAAAGGTCAAGTTTGATATGAAAACATCCCACTTTATAGATTTTGAGGATTCTTAAAGGATAAATAATAATAATTATTTTAGAAAAAATGCACTTGGTATATGTAAAAGGTAATATCTATGTCGCATTTGGTATAAAAATGAAGTGTGTTTGGTACTAGATTTATATTTTCGTGAAAATAAGTGGATTTTTGACTTATTTCTTCTGTTCGATATCTAAATATTATTGAAGGTAGGGTGGTGGTGGTGGGATGGGGATGGTGGTTATCAACAATGACGTAGTTAGAGCCACCCTAGGGTGTCCAATTGGACACTCTTCGTCGGAAATTATGTTATATATATATATATGTCAAATTTTACATTTAAATGATATATATTTAAAGTTGGACACCTTTGACAAAAGCTATGCCTTAGGCACAATGGTAATCGATGCCCATTTGTATGGAGTTCCAAATTCAAATTGCAAATAGCACAATATCTTTTTTTATTTATTTATTTTGACTGCCACACACCATTTTTCTTGGACACCATTAATAATATTTCTGGCTCCGCCACTGCTTATCGGGATTAGGCCTTTAGGGTGAAGATAGAATGTGTTGAAAAGTAAGGAGGACAGAATCAATGCGGAATGTCACATGTGGAGCTTAGTTTCCTTACTTCCAATAGGAAAGTTATTTATCTTATCTTAATGAACTCATTTTCCTAATTAAAGAAAATATTTTTTAAAACTTTTGACCAATTAAACATGACCAATTTTTAAAAACGTTCTCTTAAGAAAAAATTCCTCCATTCTGAACAAGCCCTAAATTAAAATAATAAGTAATCTAAAATGGAGTTGCAAGTTGTTTTCTTCTTATTATGTAATCTCTAATAAATAATTTAATGATAATTTTCATTAAAAATCCATGAAGCATTTTGTGATGTTCATGATGGAGGGCGGACAGATAAAACTAGGTCACTGAGAAAGACTCTCAGGTTTTTAAGTTGGCAAGACTTCGAAGAAAAGATGCACATGATATCTTAGGTGAATTATATATTGGAATGAGAGAGAAGAGTGAAAGCTCAATAAGGTGAATTACAATTCACATGATACAAATGCTTTTAGACTCGATATAGTACGCAAAGGGCAAATCTATGATTTTTTTTTGTGTAAATCCAGATAATACGTGTCATAGATTTGAATTGGGACAAATAAAATATTAAAGTTGAATGTACACTATTTTCGTATGATGATGAGATAAACTTCAGCGAGAACACTCATGAGTCCTTAAGGAGGGAGAGGATGTATGTGACCAGGGGCGGACCTACCATGGGTCAAGTGGGTTCATATGAATCCACTTCATTGAAAAATAACACTGTTTATATATGTATATTTTATCAATTTTTAAAATTTTATGTGTATATATTAACTTTTGACCCCACTAATACAAGTGTGACCCTTGGCCAAGTGGTGAAGAGGTTTCAGTTTTCCCAGCCAGCCCGAGTTCAAATCCCTGTTGCCATATTATAGTTTTATTTTTTATATCTTGAACCTACTTCGTGAAAATTCTGGGTCCGCCACTGTATGTGACGCCCATGATTGAAGGTGAGTTACAAAGAATGATTGACAACCTTTTAGGTTGACAACCGTTTGATGAAAAAGATAAAGCGTTACATGATATATCTCTTAAGTTAATGTCAATATTGAGATGTGAGAGGAAAGTAAATAACTTTATAATACATATCATAAGTTCACATGATACACATATTTTATGAGTTCATTGATGTATAACCCAAAAGGCAAATCCATTCAGCCTATTAGGTCAAAACAAATAGGGAGTAGTTCAATTGACCCCCCCCCCCTCCCCCCTTTGGTTATATATATATATTTTTTAAATATAATATAATATAATAATATGTTATGAACTTGAATTGTGACATATTCTCTTTTCGTCTCACACGAAAAAAAGAAGACAAATTCGTGATCTGATAAGTAGGTCATTTAACGTAAAGAAGTGAATAGAATTTAATTAACAATAATTAAACATTTAAATCATATTTTCTACGACGACTAACATGTGTTTAGTTTAATTGAAATATGTTGGCAAAATAAATCTAAGCTACTATAATAAATTTTTCCTGCCTATTGAATATCGAATTTTAAGGCTATATTTGTATTGTAGGGTTATACATCAGTTTTTTTTTTCCATTGAAGACATCTGCACAAACAATTAATGTTACCTACCTACCATTCACCTAATATCTATAGCCCTTTTACAAAAATCTAACTCCACATTAGATTACAAGAAAATAAAATTTGAACTTTCAATTTATTTCGTAATTCTCTACAAATTTGTCTTAATTTTTTGTTTATTTTACAAGAAATTATCATTTTTATGTATAAAATAAAATTATCTAAGTGTATTGTTTGGTGTATTGATTTTTTTTTTATAAAAAAAACAGAAAATGTGTAAGTTGTTTATTTCAAAAATAGGCTGGACCAACCAACTATATTCTTATCTGTTATAAGTAGAAAATGATTTGGGTTTTAAAGATTATAAATTTTAATATCGACTTAAGTTATATAAATAAGTTTAAAATCAAAGGCGAAGTCAACATATCAACTCTATGAATTCTGAATTTTTAAAATGATGGCTTTTAAGTGCGGTATAAATTTTAATGAATTTCTCAATAAATATACTATTTGGGCAAAAGTCAATGGGTTTGACCGAACCCGTAGTCAAGCTTCTACCTCGGCCACTTCACAGTTACAAATATAATAAATTTTGTAATGTGCATACATATTATATAGTTTGAATCAAAATTACTGAATTCATATATACTCGTACATTATACAACAAATCTGCGAATCCGCAATAAACATATTGATGGGCCATTCAAAAAGTTCAGCCCATGTACTACTAAAGCCCAAATGATGAGTAGCCCAATTGGATGGGCTAAGTGTTGGCATGAGGGAAAATGTTTTCGTAAAAAAATGTTTTATTGAAAAATAAGTGAATTTTTTATTTAGATAAGTAAATAAAATATTATTTTAAGAGTATTTAGGTATAATCTAGTAAAATACTATATGTTGAATTGAAAATATTTTTTATGTCTTAATCTTTTCTGAATTGAAATAGGATAAACATTTGTTCTTGATAGTTAATATGAAAAAAATCGTCAACAATAACTCTATCGATAATATTTTGTTATTTAAAGTAATGTAATAAAACTAATGATTGATTATTATGATATATATATATACGTGAAAATTAATGATAAGTTATAATATTTTTATCGAAAAGAAGGTGTTTAAAAAAGAAAAGAAGTGATGTGGTATTTTTGGACCAAAAATTGTTAACAGGAGACACTTTTGAATAATGTCATTGATTGATGCTCCTTCCAGGTGTAATCGCTTCCACCTGATCCCAACTCCTTATTTTAGATGGCTAATATAGTCTAGGCTAGGATGCATTTCACATTCATGTTTTATCCTATTTCTTCTTTTCCATAGTTCCCATATTATATATATCATAATAATGACTTCTCTTAGAGATAGTCCTGCTAGACATGGGAGAGACATAGGACCAACTCCTGTTAGCATAATCAGATCTTAGGAACACATGTGTTAGTGTCTCTTGATCCGGTGTAATACAACACCAACATCTCGACGGACCTTCAATGCCCCATCTCTCCTCACTCTATCATCCACCGGGATCTTAAATTTCCATAGTCTCCACATTAGATATATGCACTAATTAATGAGAAATAGAAACTTAACCTTATTTCCACACTCATTTGAACAATCCAAACTAAAATCTTTTTTTAAAAAAACCTTCTATTGATGATTACTAGAAAAAATATATATTACGTAGATTTCAATACTATTTTCAAGATAACTTTTAAAAAATATTTCTTGTATAATAACATAAGAATACATTATTCTTTCCATATTATAAAGTCCTTATTTTAATATCTCAAGTTACCATTAATTTTAATTCTTCAACAAAAGTATTTTTATAACCACTAGAAAATTACTACCATATGCATTAGAAAGTTATAATTAATAGGCGAAATGGTCTGATAGACCCTTGTACTTGTATGAGTTTGTATTCTGAACCCTTTTACTCTATACTTTATCAATTGAACCCTTAAACTTATTAAAACACGATATTTGAAACACCTCTGACCATTCACCGAATTTATGTGGCATGAATATTATTGAGTTGGAAAAATGTGTGACTATACTCGCTTTCAAACGCGTAAATACATTGCATTTTATTTTTAAAAAAAAACTTATTTCTTTATTTACCTACTCCCACCCCCACCCGCCCCACTCCAATTTCTCTTCTTTCTCCAACATTCTTCCCATCATACCTATTCTTTTCTTTTCTTCAAAATCACCCGTTATACACTTTCTTTTTCTTCTTCAATCCACTCTCCTCTTTGCAACAAATCAAAATTCCGCCATTAATTTCTTTTTTCAACCTCGATTTTTCCAAATTCTTAGTCTTTTTTATTTTAAAAGTTGAAACCTTTGTTTGTGTTAGTTTGATTCAAAGAGGAGGTATGATATGCATTTACGTAAAGGGTAATGGTGGATATTGAAAAAAGTTGAAAACTCCATTGAGAAGCTTGAAGAACAACAAATGTGTCTTATGAATTTGTGAAATTAATTCAAATTCGTGATTGGGGCTCGTTGGATTTGTGTTAGTGAACTTGAAGTTTAAATTTCAAGTCAAAATAATGAAGAATTTCATCTATTTGACATGAATTGATGCTCAAATTGTAAACATATATGAAGATTGAAGAACATGGCAATTTAAAAAAAAATCAAAATTTACAAAAGTTAAATATTTGATTTTTTTTTATTTTCTTAATATTTAATTTCTGACATGTCACTGAAAAATGACATGGAATTACATGTGTAAGAGGTTGGATTACACACACAAATATCTTATGAGAAAAGGGTTTAAAATATAGTGTTTTAACGAGTTTAATGGTTTAGTTGACAAAATGTTAAGTAGGAGGGTTCAGAATACAAACACATACAAATATAAGGGTTCATTAGACCATTTCACCTAATTAATATTTACAAAAGTTAATTATTTTCCTTATATAATCATGACATTAGGGATACAATAAATTTTCTTTTAAAAAATTTAAGTTTTTAATTGAAATGACGGTATAAAATTTGTCTAATATTTTCAAACATTGAATTAAACTATTTAAACTATATTATCTATCAATGGAATTTTTAAGAACAAGAACCAAAGTATTGTATTGCAACACATGACTAATGTTTTATTAACTTGAAAGAATATTTTTTAAGTTATATAATAAGATACTTACTCTTTCCATACAAAGCTATAAACTATAAGCACGTACATGCACTTAAAAAAAAAATTCACTCTTTTTGGCGATAAATATCACTGCTAAAGACGTAGGATCATCATTAATTCTCACTTTAATAAATTTCGTAACATATATATAACAATACACATGTGGTCCGTATAAATTACTTGATAAAATAACAATAACAATGTATCAGTAACTCTAAACTAGAAATATCAAATCACTCATCGAGTTAATGAGATAATTGAAATCATTAGGACCATGTCAAATTTGAAAAATCGAATAATTATATTTACAAATGGATAGAGCATTATTTTCTATGTATTGTGATCTCATCGATCAAATAAAAAATATTCCTGGATCTCAAAATTTGATCGATGCAATCATCGCACTTGCTTTTCTTACCCTCCTATTGTGCCTCCTGAAGAAATGGGAATAGGTTGATACATATACAAGAGGGCATTGATGTAAATATAAAGAGTTAGTTAGTTAGTCGTTTATCAAGTTAGTTAGAAGTTGTTATTAACATCTTAGCTGACACATGATAGGTAGTTAGTTAGACTTTATCACATTATAAATATGATGTAACAACCCATGTGGGTTAATTAATTCGATACACACAATTACAGTTTTCTCTCTAAAGTGATGAATCTTCATCTTCTCTGCATAGATTAGGTCACAAATTATCATCAATAATTCAATATGGTATCAGAGCTTGAACTCATAATTATGAGTTAGATCTTGCCTAATCTGTGTAGATTTCTATAATTTGTTGTGTTTTTTGTCTAAAACTGACATTGATCATCTTCATCCTTCAGACACTACTGGAGTTTCTATCATCTCGATACGATTGACATGGTCAGAGAATTACTCGCTATGGAGCCGTGCGATGCGAATTCAGTTGTTAGGAAAGAACAAGGTGGAATTGGTCAACGGTACTTTGAGTATGGACAAATTTGATAAGGAACTTAGTCATCAATGAAATCGCTGCAATGCAATTATAGTGGGATGGATTATGAGCTTAATAGCAAAAGAGTTACTTACAGGAATACTATATGCTAAAGATGCCAGAGCAGTCTGGGAAGATCTTAGGGAGTGTTTTGACAAGGTCAATGCATCACGAGTCTATTAGCTGCACAAGGGAATAACAACAATTACAAAAGGTTCAGACAATATTTTGACCTATTTCTCAAAGCTCTGAGATCTGTGGGTCGAATTTGACAGCATGGTTCCCAATCCTTGTGATTGTCCTAGATCCAAGGATTTTATTGCCCATATGGAGAGCTAAAGTTGATGCAATTTCTGATGGGACTTAGTGAATCCTATGATCAGATGAGGAGCCAAATTCTCATGACTAGCCCTATACTTAGTATCAACAAAGCTTACTCCATGCTTATTAAAAGGGAAAGCCAACGCACTATGGCCAGCACATCCATGGTAGGACAAGGAACTGAAGTGGTTGCACTTCTGGCTGGTAAAGGAGATGGTTCTCATAAACCACAAAGAAATTGGGAGATATAATGTCTTTTGTCATTTGAAGGGACACACCAATCTCAATTGTTATCGTATTATAGGATACCCTCCTAATCATTTCAAAAATTAGAAGAAATCAGGATAGGGGAACACATCATATAATGTTCAAACAAAGAGGGATGCAAGGATGACAAGAAATGGATCCAAGGATGGGAATATGCAAAAAACACCACAATTTAACAGTGGACAATATGACTAGATAGTAAACATGCTGGATGAAGAAAAATCTCATGTCAATATGGCAAATATGGCAAGTATGATCCATTATTTTATGGCTAATATAGAGCAAGAGAAGTGGATAATTGATACAGGGCTATCCAATCACATGACTGCACATCTGGATAACTTGTCTGATGTTAGGGTTATTAATCCAGAGGAATGTGAGAAGGTATATTTGCCAAATAGAGGAGTGACTTTAGTTTCACATACAGGGAAATGCAAGCTCACAAATACAGATGAAATCAACAATGTATTTTTTATTCCAGATTTTAAGTATAACCTGCTATCAATGTCAAAGCTAACTAGGGAATTAAGTTGTTTTGTGTCCTTCTATCCTGACTTCTGTTTGTTCCAAGACCTTTCCAATGGGAAAGTGAAGGGGATTTATAGAGAGAAAGATAACCTATACCTCTTGAACTCTAAGAATTCTACCAAAAGAGCAATTGCAAGTAATACAATCACAAATATGCAGTGTACTGATCAACTGAATAAGACAGACTTATTGTTGTGGCATAAGAGATTGGGACATGTTTCCAGCACAACTATGAATGAGATACTTGGTTGCAAATTAGGTGACTGTAAAGATGTTGTGGAGAATTGTAATGTGTGCCCCTTATCTAGACACACCAGATTAGCTTTTCCTTGTAGTGATACAAAATCATGTAAGGCTTTCCAACTGTTGCATATGGATGTATGGGGACCTCATAACAGTCCTACTTTTGATGGAAATAAATATTCCCTTACTATTGTTGATGATTTCACTCGTGTCACTTGGGTATTTCCTATGAAGTTAAAAAATGATGTATTATTTATTTTAAGATCTTTCTTCAAGATGTTGCAAACACAGTTTAAAGCTGAGATTCAGACTGTGAGATCAGAAAATGGTGGGGAGTTTGTGAATTCTGATTTAGCTGAATGGTTTAAAGATTTAGGGATTGTTCACCAGAAAACTTGTGCTTACACCCTTCAACAAAATGGAGTTGCTGAGAGGAAACATAGACACTTGCTAGAGTTAGCAAGAGCTCTTAAGTTTCAAGGTCACATTCCTACTACCTTTAGGGGTCACTGTGTTCTCACATCTGCATATATTATTAACAGGCTGCCATCAGTTATTTTACAAGAAAAATCTCCTTATGAAATATTGCTTAACAAGAAGCCACGTTTAGATCACCTTAGGACACTTGGATGTTTGTGTTATGCAAGTGTTTTACCTAAGGTTGATAAGTTTGTTCTGATAGTGCTTGTTCTTCTGATACTGGTTTTGACCCTTCATATGATCCTTCTACTTTTGACACTCATCCTGATATACTCACTTGTCCTGATTCAACTCGTCATGTACCTGGTTCCCCTCCTGATGCCTCTCATGTGCCTGCTCCAGTGGAAATTCTTGTACATGATGTCCCTGTTGCACCTTCAGTTGACAGTTCTTCTAATCCTCAAAGAAGGTCTTAAAGACTGTCCTCTAGACCTCTTTGGATGACAGATTATGTGACTGCACCATCTGGTAATTCTGTGCAATATCCCATCAGAGACTCTTTTATAAAGGCTTGTCAACTTCACATCACAGTTTTTTGAGTATGTTGAACACTATGGTTGAACCATCTTCTTATCAAGAGGCATCACAGGACCCACGTTGGATAAAAGCTATGAATATTGAAATCAAAGCTTTGCAGGATAATCTTACTTGGGAACTGGTACACTCCCATCCTGGGAAGCAACCTATAGGTTGCAAGTGGGTTTACAAAGTCAAGCTTCAGGCCAATGGTGACATAGAGAGGTTTAAGGCTCGTCTTGTGGCAAAAGGATATAATCAAAGGAAAGGTCTTGATTACAATAAGACATTTTTTCCAGTGGTTAAGATTGCTATTGTGAGAATTGTTCTATCTATAGCTGCTCGTCATGACTGTCATATCCATCAACTTGATGTATATAATACTTTTCTTCAGGGAGATCTTTATGATGAAGTGTATATGCAGTTGCCTCAGGGTTTTCCAAGTCAGAGGGAGTCTGGCTTAGTGTGTAGACTTGTTAAATTCTTGTATGGTCTCAAGCAAACAAGTAGACAATGAAATGTGAAGCTAACAGAAGTCTTACTGCATTCTTAATTTCAACAGAGCAAATTGGATCATTCATTGTTCATAAAAAGAGAAGGTGATAGCATAGTGGTCATCCTAATTTACGTGGATGATATGTTAGTGACAGGAAATAATTTGGAATTGATCAGAAGGAACAAGGAAGAGTTACACAAAGTATTCAAGACCAAAGATTTGGGAAATCTAAAATATTTTCTTGGGATGGAGTTTAGCAGATCAAAGAAAGGAATATTGATCAATTAAAGAAAATACACATTAATCTAAAAAAAAGGACTTGGGGAGCTAAACAGGATTGGGGAACTAAACCAACATGGACACCATTAGAAATGAATGAGAAATTAACAGTGATTGAGCTAGATAAGCTTACTGGAAAATAAGATGATGACATGTTAGAAGATGTAGGACAAAATCAAAGAGTCATTGGAAGATTATTGTATTTGACTTTAACAAGGCCTGATATAGCATTCTCAGTACAAACTCTTAGTTAGTTTTTACAGCAACCAAAGAAATCACATTGGGATGCAGCAATAAGGATAATCATGTCAAGAGACAATCAGGGCTTGGAATTCTGATGAGCAGCAAAAGATCCAATGCTATGGTAGTATATTGTGATTCGGATTGGGCCTCATGTCCAAGTACTAGAAGGTCAGTATCAGGTTTTTTGGTTAATTATGGGGACTCATTGATTTCTTGGAAGTCAAAGAAACAAACCACAGTGTCTAGGAGTTCAACAGAAGCAAAATACAGAAGTATGGGAGGTGCAGTAGCTGAGGTAGTATGGTTGACAACTCTGATGAAAGAATTGGGGGCTGGAATTGAGATGCCTGTTGAAGTTTACAGTGGCAACAAAGTTGCATTGCAGATTGCTGCAAATTTTGTGTTTCACGAGAGGACAAAACATCTAGAAATTGATTGCCATTTTATCAGGCAAAAAATTCAAGAAGGATTGGTAAAGATTGAACATGTGGGAACTAAGGATCAAATAGCAGACATACTAACAAAAGAACTTCCAAGAGCACAACATGAATACTTAGTTGGCAAGCTAGGGATGCTTAATATTTTTGCACCTGCCAGTTTGAGGGGGAGTGAAGAAATGGGAATAGGTTGATACATATACGAGAGGGCATTTATGTAAATATAAAGAGTTAGTTAGTTAGTCGTTTATCAAGTTAGTTAGAAGTTGTTATTAGCATCTTAGATGACACGTGATAGGTAGTTAGTTAGACTTTATCACATTATAAATATGATGTAACAACCCTTGTGGGTTAATTAATTCAATACACACAATTACAATTTTCTCTCTAAAGTGATGAATCTTCATCTTCTCTGCATAGATTAGGTAACAGATTATCAATAATTCAACACCTCCATGACAGTGGTTGCCGAGACACCATAAGATCGATCAAATGAAGAGGTTGTCATGCTTGAAAAGGTAATTGTGGCTCGTGATCTTGTTGCTAATGTTGTATCACCCACACACACGACTCCTAGCATGGAGGAACACTTCTCACTACTTCTCACTGCCGCCCTCGGAGATCTCACTCAGGCTAGTGCCTCTCTTGCACATGAATTGTGGACGGTGAAACCCTCGAGCACAGTCTTCATAACTTTTTAGATCTGTAAAAAGGAACTTGTCAAAAAGATATTTAAAAGAAGGAAGAAAACGTAATATATTACGTGCATTAGCGAATGTGTTACTCTAAGATTGAGCACGAAACTTCATGAGTCTAATGCGATCACATTATATAAATAAATGAACATATTTGCTTGTTTCTTTGTAAAAATAGTTTTGAATTCATGTGTTTTAAATTCGCTCAATTTCTCATTTTTTCTTTCTTTCAGTATTTGAAGGATTAGTCATAATTGAACTATTGCGCGCTAACAACACTACTTCAAACAACATAAAACATTAAAGGCGAACCTTGGCTAGGCAATTTGTCGAAATGTATGAACATGGTTATCACATAAATATACAGTAAAATATAACAAATAGATAACAATCTCTTCTATTGTAATAATACTCCACTTTTGTTTCATATTTGTTGTTAACAGTCCATTTAAGATAGAATTAATTAATTTATTTCCTATTTTGGCTTTAAAATTAATTCTTTTTGAAAGTATGAATGTTGTAACGTTCCAACTTCCAAAAAAGTTTCTCCACTCTTAATTTTGGTATAGGTAAATTAGTTCTCATCTTCTTATTTATGATTTCTTAAGAGACGTGTAACAAAAAAAATGGACGAGTATTATGGGACAAAGGGAGAATATGTTTTTTAGTTTAAAATAACAAGATTAAAAGTTTTTTTTTTTACTTTTTAATATTTTGTGTCAAGTTAAAACCAGAAAAACAAATTAAAACTAAGGGAGTTTCTTATTTATTTTCTAATGTTTGACAAATAAGGAACATGATAATTTATTTTTCTTTGAAGAATTGCAACAATAAAACTTGGACGTAATCATTATTTATGCAAGATATTATAATATTTAATTTTAGGTTATGTTGATTTTGAATGAACAAATTCTTCATTCTTTTTAGTTGGAATTTTACATTTTTCTAACTCTATCCAAAGGGTGCATTCTGTTTTTAATGGTGTTTGGTAGTTCAGGTTGATATAATCTGCCAAGTGTCTATTTGTTTAATTGTATAATACAACTTGTATTATTATAATCCATATTACCTCAAAAAAAAAATAGAAAAAATATTACATGAAAACTAAACATGCTAGGCTTGTGCTGACATCTTGTTTACTTAATCTTGCTTTAGTGGAATAAACTTTTTAGTATGAAAAGACATGATTAGGTGTACTCCAACACTAATAAAGTAGGGAGATTATCCTATCGAGCAAACATGTGTCATGTATTTATTTGAAATAATAAAAGCTTTAAAATAATAATATATATATATATATATTCGGTTTAATATATTTCTCGTTGTATATCTTTGCTCGAAGTAGTATCAATTCGCTTTTTATAGGTATGAAATGATATATTGTATTGTTGACTTTTTAAAGTAAATTATTGCTACGTTTGGAGTCAACTATCACTATGGCTAATAATACTTTTTTGTTCCAAATTATATGACACGATTTATATTTTGAGCTAGAGTCAAACTTATTATTTTGATTGATAATTTAGACCTATATTCCTTAAGTTTTTAGAAAAATAATTTACATATTTAGAAATTAAATAAAAAGTACTATAAATTAAAAGAACTAAAACTTAAAATATTTAAAGAGCATACAAATAATTGCAATCAAAGATTTTTATTATTTGATTCTTGAAAGCTAGCCTATATATCTCCATCTCCGCTCTTCTTGTTCGACTAATAAGCTCCCGTAGCAATAGCAGCCCTTGTGTTAGCGTTCGGGTTCGCGTCGAAAAGTCCCCAAAATAAAACACTAACAAAGGCGACTTCATATCCAGGAAAATTTGAACCTGAGACTTCTGATTAAGGATAAAAGAGTACTTACCACTCCACTACAATCCTTATTGATCTGTGTTAGCATCTTAGAAAACCGTAATATAATATTAAAATTATATCATATAAATTGAGACAATAAAAACGGAATAAAAGAAGAAGATGGTGATGTAAAACCATTCAAATAGAGAGGCTACAAAAGGACGCTTGGATTTGGTAGAAAAGAGCCTAAAAGAATCTTTCACATGTATTCAAACGTTATAATCAAAGTGAGAAAAGAGGAATTAGGAAGTTTGTTACATTTGCAATTTTGCATGTATACATAGGAGTGTAGGGACATGTTTGACTTTGTAAATATTTCAATAAACATTTAACTAATTTGGAAATACAACCAATCACTTTCTTTAAAGGCTTAAGTCCTTTTCATCTAATGCACCATTTCAAGAAAAACACAATTTTCAATTATCAACTACTGTATCTTCTTTTATGTAATCCCATATCTCTCCATCTACCCCACCCTCAGCCCCCTCCACCCACCTAGGGATGGATTTAGGAAGTTGCGAGTATTTATCTTAACTTTTTCGATAAAAAAGTACACTATGTATCAGGTGATCTTTTATGTGTATATATATAGAAAGAGATTTTGAATTTCTTAAACTTACTTTGAGATTTCAAAAATAAATCTCATGTGTTAGACTTTTATTATTCAAATCTCCTTGGTAAAATTCTGAATTCGCTGTCTCCCCATTAAAATATATTGATAGTGTAAAAACTCTTCTCACTATGGATATATACAAGTCAGGGGCATATTTAATGTCATAATATCATATTCAATTGAATCTAATACTTTTAACTTTCGACGTGATATATAAATTTATGTGTAAGATTTATTAAAATTACAATTCAATTATTTTGAAATGAAGGGAGTATGAATTAGATAGAGTGTTAAATAGCTACATAAAGTAAAATAATAGTCGAATTTAGAGTTTCAAAGCATCATTAATAAGATTAGTTTAGTAAAATGCACTCCTAATTAGGATTGTGTATGGATCGGTTCGATTTTGACGTTTATCTATTCGACTTATCCATTATCGATTTATAGATATGCTAAACCGATATAGAACCATTAAGATATTAGCTTATCATAATCAATTAGATATTAACTTATCAGTTATTAATCGAAATCGATTTAACCATTAAGATTTGTCAAAAAAAACCATTGAAAATTACTTAAAAACAAGGTGACAAACCAAATAAACCATGCACATGAATTCATAGATTGTATCTTGCTAAAAAACAAACAAGTATGAAACTACTAAACTCTAAGCCAATGACTTTTCATACAAAATGATAGAAATATAATTATTTAATTTACTATCGATTATGATTAATCCCAAACAGTTCGATAACCTGATAATAAAAAAAATTAAAATAATTATCAAAATCTTTAAATCAATAATCCATTACCTATTTTGATTCGACTTTAAATAACTTTACATCTAACATTCATTTATCAGTTTCAATTCGATTTTAAATAACTCCTCTAATATTCATTCATATTACTTTACTCGTATTGACTCGACAGAGTTATGAAGACGAAATGACAGGAATATAATTATGGATGTCGTTTTGGACCCGTGCTTGACCTTTGTCTTATCGTTCAATAATTATTTGTCTTCATAACAATAAACAAACAATAATAATACTCTGTTTTCTCTCTCTGTTTGTGAATGGAGTAGCATATCGGTCACCATTAATGGAATAGTTATTTGGTCAACTCACATAAAAAAGAGTAGTTGTATCTTCTCCTCCTCTTCTTAATTACCCCATCCTTCACCCTTTTCAAGATTTTCCTTTCATTAAATCCTCACGTAAACTCCAAGAAACCAAATATCCATCCCCTGTTTCTGCTGCATGCAACAAAAACATATCCATAAGTCAAATAACCTTACTTATA
Organism: Solanum chiquidenum; assembly: GCA_029582725.1. Taxonomy (NCBI): domain Eukaryota; kingdom Viridiplantae; phylum Streptophyta; class Magnoliopsida; order Solanales; family Solanaceae; genus Solanum; species Solanum chiquidenum. The sequence continues at coordinate 22,301 of JAJOOS010012576.1, forward strand.
TGCTTCAAGTTTTCATATCAGCTTTCAAATCATGCCAATGTTTAACAAATTGTTGTTGGTTTGTTTTTTTGTTGTAACACTGGTTCTTGGATGTGTGTTTTCTGAAACAGAGTTTGAGGTTCTGTTAGAGATAAAGAAGTCATTTCTTGATGACCCTGAAAATGTTTTGTCAAATTGGTCTGATAAAAATAAAAATTTCTGTCAATGGAGTGGTGTTTCATGTGAAGAAGATACATTGAAAGTTGTGAGATTAAATCTTTCTGATTGTTCAATTAGTGGTTCAATTTCACCTTCTATTGTCTTTTTGCATGACCTACTCCATCTTGATCTTTCTTCTAATCTATTATCAGGTCCCATTCCACCTACTCTGTCTAATCTTTCTTCTTTACAATCTCTTCTTCTTTATTCTAACCAACTCACTGGCCCCATTCCCAATGAAATTGGCTTGTTGAAGAATCTCCAAGTTCTTAGAATTGGTGATAATGTTGGCTTAACTGGGCCAATTCCGAGTAGTCTTGGTGATCTTGAAAATTTGGTTACTCTTGGTTTAGCTTCATGTAGTTTGAGTGGTATGATTCCTCCTGAGTTGGGAAAACTCGAGCGGGTTGAGAATATGAATCTGCAAGAAAATCTTCTTGAAAATGGAATTCCTGCTGAGATTGGTAACTGTTCTAGTCTTGTTGCGTTCAGTGTTGCAGTTAACAATCTCAATGGATCAATCCCGGAGGAGTTATCTATGCTTAAAAACCTTCAAGTTATGAATTTAGCGAATAATAGTCTTTCAGGACAGATTCCTACTCAGCTTGGTGAAATGATTGAGCTGCAATATCTCAATTTGCTTGGTAATCAGCTTGAAGGTTCGATACCAAAGTCGTTGGCGAAGTTGAGTAATGTTCGGAATTTGGACTTGTCTGGTAATAGACTTACTGGTGAAATTCCTGGAGAATTTGGGTACATGGATCAGCTTCAATTCTTGGTTCTGACTAGTAATAATCTTTCGGGTAGTATACCGAAAACAATATGTAGTTCTAATGGGAAAAGCAGTTTGGAACACATGATGCTATCTGAAAACCAACTTTCTGGTGAGATTCCTGTGGAGTTGAGAGAATGTATTTCACTGAAGCTGCTGGATTTGTCTAACAACACGCTTAATGGTTCGATACCAGTTGAGCTGTATGAGTTGGTTGAGTTAACTGATCTCCTACTTAACAACAACACATTGGTTGGTTCAGTTTCTCCGTTGATTGCAAACCTAACCAATCTGCAAACATTGGCATTGTCGCACAATAGTCTTCATGGCAATATACCGAAAGAGATTGGGATGGTCGAAAATCTTGAGATTCTGTTTCTATATGAGAATCAGTTCTCTGGAGAAATCCCAATGGAGATAGGGAATTGCTCCAGATTGCAAATGATCGATTTTTATGGGAATGCATTCTCAGGAAGCATTCCCATTACAATTGGAGGGCTGAAGGAGCTGAATTTCATTGATTTTAGACAGAATGATCTCTCTGGTGAGATTCCTGCCAGTTTGGGGAACTGTCATCAGCTGAAGATCCTTGATTTGGCGGATAATCGTCTATCTGGTAGCGTTCCTGCTACGTTTGGTTATCTTCGAGCATTGGAGCAGCTTATGCTTTATAACAACTCACTTGAAGGTAATCTTCCTGATGAACTGATCAATCTTTCAAACTTGACAAGAATAAATTTTTCTCATAACAAACTGAATGGTAGTATAGCTTCCCTATGTAGTTCGACGTCTTTTCTTTCGTTTGATGTTACAAATAATGCATTTGATCATGAGGTTCCACCTCATTTAGGATACTCACCATTTCTTGAAAGGTTAAGACTAGGAAACAATCGTTTCACCGGAGAAATCCCTTGGACGTTGGGATTAATCCATGAGTTATCACTGCTCGATCTCTCTGGAAATGAATTGACTGGTCTAATACCTCCACAGCTTTCGCTGTGTAGAAAGCTCACTCATCTCGATCTCAATAACAACCGGCTTTATGGATCAATTCCATCTTGGCTCGGAAACTTGCCACTCTTAGGTGAGCTTAAGCTGTCCTCAAATAAGTTCTCGGGACCTCTTCCTCGAGAACTGTTTAACTGCTCGAAGCTTTTGGTGCTGTCTCTAGAAGACAATTCAATCAATGGAACTCTACCCCTTGAAATTGGTGAACTCAAGTCCCTAAATATCCTAAATTTCGACAAAAACCAACTCTCTGGTCCCATTCCATCTACCATTGGCAACTTAAGCAAGCTATATATACTCCGTCTCTCGGGAAACAACTTAACCGGTGAAATACCAAGTGAGCTTGGAGAACTCAAGAATCTTCAAAGCATACTGGATTTGAGTTTCAACAACATCAGTGGTCAAATTCCTCCTTCTGTTGGGACACTCACGAAGCTTGAAACACTTGATTTATCTCATAACCATCTCACCGGAGAAGTTCCTCCTCAAGTCGGTGAAATGAGTAGCTTGGGAAAGCTTAACCTCTCCTACAACAACCTTCAAGGCAAATTGGACAAACAATACGCACATTGGCCAGCTGATGCATTCACGGGGAATCCAAGTCTTTGTGGAAGTCCTCTGCAGAATTGTGAAGTCTCTAAGTCCAACAATCGGGGTTCAGGACTAAGTAACTCGACAGTTGTGATCATTTCAGTGATATCGACTACTGTGGCGATCATCCTTATGTTGCTTGGAGCTGCCCTCTTTTTCAAGCAAAGGCGAGAAGCCTTTAGAAGAGGAAGCGAAGTGAATAGTGCTTACTCATCCAGCTCTTCCCAAGGACAAAAGAGACCACTTTTCGCAAGTGTGGCTGCTAAGCGCGATATCAGGTGGGATGACATCATGGAAGCAACAAATAATCTAAGCAACGACTTCATAATCGGATCTGGTGGTTCAGGAACTGTCTATAAAGCTGAGCTGTTTAACGGAGAGATCGTGGCCATCAAGAGAATACCAAGCAAGGATGATCTCTTGCTAGACAAAAGCTTTGCAAGAGAAATCAAGACACTTTGGAGGATAAGGCACAGACACTTGGTGAGGCTACTTGGTTACTGTAACAACAGCGGAGAAGGTTCAAACGTATTGATTTATGAGTACATGGAGAACGGAAGTGTGTGGGATTGGCTTCACAAGCAGCCAGCTAATAATAACAAGAGGAAAACATGCCTCGACTGGGAGGCAAGGCTGAAGATAGCGGTGGGATTAGCACAAGGAGTTGAGTACCTTCATCATGATTGTGTACCCAAAATCATTCATAGGGACATCAAATCCAGCAATATTCTACTAGACTCAAACATGGAGGCACATTTGGGAGATTTCGGGCTGGCTAAAGCCGTTCATGATAACTATAATTCCTACAACACTGAATCAAACTTGTGGTTTGCTGGTTCATTTGGTTATATTGCTCCAGGTATATATCATTCCTCAATTCTCGAGTATTAGCTAGCATTCGAAAATAGTTTATTTTTTTATACTATGTTGCTTATTTGTTCGCAGAGTATGCTTATTCTTCGAAAGCAACAGAGAAGAGTGATGTTTACAGCATGGGGATTGTACTGATGGAGCTAGTGAGTGGAAGGATGCCAACTGGTGGGAGTTTCGGAGAAGATATGGACATGGTGAGGTGGGTTGAATCGTTCATCGAAATGTCTGGGACAGTTAGGGAAGAGCTTATTGATCCTGTTTTGAAACCATTGTTACCTAATGAAGAAAGTGCTGCACTTCAGGTGCTGGAAATAGCACTAGAATGCACCAAAACTGCACCTGCTGAAAGGCCATCTTCGCGCAAAGTTTGTGATCTGTTGCTACATGCATTTAACGATAAGGTGGTTCATTATGATAAGATGAGTCCAGACAATTACGTCTAGACGTTTAGTTCAATGGAGATTTCCTAAGTTTTGTAAGATCAGATAATATCTATCTTGTGAAAAAATTGAATGTGTAAAAGCATTGTTTCTGGCTAGGAAATTAAAGGTTTCCATAAGAATATATTATATATCTATTTTTCCTTTGAAGAATCCTGTTTGTGTTATTTCTAGGAACTGAAAATAGCATGGGAGGATGTTAAGGCAAAGAACGAAATGTAGTAGAATTTACTAATAATGTTATCAACAAGAACGATAACATACACAGTGTAATCCCATAAGTGGGGTCTAGGAAAGGTAGAGTGTATGTAGACCTTACCTCTACCTTGAGATAGAGAGACTGTTTCTGACAGATCTTTGGCTTAAAATAAAGCATATAGTAGCTAATAATATTATCCATTTATCCAAGATATAGACAATGATGTAGTAAAACTTTTGAGTGAGCCAATAACAAAGTCAAAGTATTTTGGTCCCTTCTCTCAAATGAAGGATGTGTTATATTTCAAGTCTCGACTCTCTACATTCACGAGGTATGGATATTGAAAAACCATTAGACTGTATTCCCTTCTGTCTGTCTTCTCGCCGTTTCCGCTTTTGTATAGGGAAACGGTCGCTTGGGGTGTTGATTTGGCATCTTCAGCTACGGTGTTCACATCCTCCCCAAGGAGACTGGGGGAAGGATTGTAGAGGTGACCGGTGATCGACAATCGAAATAAATAGCAAAAATTATGTTTGTGATTGAGAAAGAAAAGTGAGACTGTGAGACGTGATTAAACAGGTCTACGTTTTTTTAATTTATTCTGTCCTTTTCTATAATATGAAAATCTCACAAGTCGATAGCATTCAAATGAATAAAAATGAACCTTAATCTTTCTATGATTTCGTTTTTATGTTTATTTTCTTATATCGTGTATTTTTCTTCACATTGTCATGCATGTTAGTCTTCTTTTTCGGTAATTTTCATATATGGCAAATATATTTCATAACTTTTCAATGAGAATTTCACATGATTATTTTGTTGACGTAAATTAGAGTAACTTTTATTACTATAGTAACAATTTAAATACCTATTTGTGGTACTTGCCAAATAAATTGTGATAACATTATCTTATTTCAATTTTGTAACTTTATATCTCTCTTACGTTACTCTAGACTAGAATATTTATTTTTAGTCCAATTATGAGGAAGACACAAATTTATCGTTATTTTTTTCATCAACAAAAACTAAATTTGATGCAATAAGAGCCTTTTAAAGTATTAATTTCATAAGTCATTATTTTTTTTCTTTAGAAGTGAAAATGCATAGTAACGTGTTCAATCAATGCATTAATTTATAAAGTTTGCCTTTAAAATTTATTTGAGTAATATGTAGTATCTCATATTTCATAAGCCGTTATCATTATTGAGAAGTGAAAATACATAGTACCATATAATGCAAATACAATATTTTCTATTATATATTTTGTTTGTTGTTAATTTATTTTGACCGATTACATGTTAAATTAATACAAAATATTCAGCAGTTTATACAGTTGCATTTAGAATTATTTGAATAATATATACATTATCTTGATCTTTTTTTTTTTATTAAGTCGCTATTGTTAATGTTATGTGAAATACATAGTAACGTATTTAATGCAAATAAAAAAATTTGATAATTTTGTGTAGTGTTAATTTGTCTTCACCAATTACATGTTAATAAAGTAACACATTATTCGAAAATTTATAATCTTGCCTTTCGAATTATTTGAGTAATATGAAAAATCTAGTAATTTATAAGTCGTTATAGTTATTGAGTGAAAATACATAGTAACGTATTTAATGCAATTAATTGTTTGCTTGCGCCTTTACCTTTTTTTATTTAAAAGAGTATACACAATAAAATATGACAAGAAGCACGTGCTAAATAATGACATGAAGGAATTTAAATAGATAGTGATGATGAATCATCAGTGAGTATTAATTTATAACCTAGAAAGAATAGCATATTCAAGTTTCTTGTATACAAAAAAAAGAATTAATTCCACTAACAATAAATTTTAAAAAATATCGTTATTTCTTAACGTAAGCACATAAAATACAGGTTAATCAAGAGGAACCCATCATATTTTAAGTTCTTTTATTATATTATAATTGATTTGATTTTCAAAACATATTGTGACATTCATTAGAAATTCTTATTTAGTTGATTATCTTTTTGAGTTAGTTTTTGTTTGATGTTTTTTAATCTATATTTCTATTTGTTTTTTCGAGTTTTATTTATAATAAAAAACTATGGAGGTGTAAGAGGTGATCGATGTGATGATCAATGATTGAAAAAAATGTGGCAAAGATACGTATTTGTGCTTGAGAAAGGAAAGTGAGATGTGAATAAATGGATCTATGTTTTCTATTCATTCTATCCTTTACTATAAAATGAATATATCATAAATTAATAGTGTCCAATTGAATAAAATAAATATTTTTATTATTGAGTTTTGATGTTATGTGATAAAGTTATCAAGTTTAACGAAAGATATGAAATATATTATTTATTTATTTATGTTTAAACACAAACTTCAAATCTCAAGTTAAAGGTAGGAGAAATTTCATCTCTCTAGCAGTTTTTTAATGCCAATTTTTTTCAAAGAAAATTATAATAAACAAAACTATATGGCACTTGGTAAAGCCTAAATCTTTCTACATTTTTTATTGTATGTTTATTTTTTCCTTCAAATTGCCATGTTAGTCTTCTACTCTTCTTCCCTCTAATGGGAATCTCACATGATTAACTTGACTTTCTTAATAAAAATAGGAAAAAGATGTTTTATAAGTGACGTTCTACGTTTATTATATCTTCCCAAACACTTAACGCCCCCAACTCCTACTTCTTTACCATTCCACCCCGCCACGCCACACCCTCCCACTTTTATTACATATGAATGCTCTTGAGAATTAAGATAACATTTTTTTACTTAATTACCAAAAATAAGTAAAATTCAATTTATTTTTCAAAAACAAAACATTTTTCATGAATGTTAATTGCAACACAAACAATGCAATTATATTTTTTTATGTTTGGTGAATTAGAAAAGTAATTATCAATAAACATTCAAAGTTAAAATAAGTGTTGGGATTTAGAATATATCGTCGTGAAAACAAAGTAGATGATATACGAATTTCTAGTGTATCCATGGAATAACGCTTTATTGGACCTTACATATAACGGAAATTGAATTAATCAAGCCTTCAATGCGAGTACCAAACACAAAATGAGAAATAAAATATACATACATATAATAATGCTTGCAAATTTACCTCACGGAGTTTCTCAGAAATGGTAAGTACTCCTATATCGTTAACGAAACGTCAATACATTCACTGAATGTTACCTAAATCTAAATGTGACACATTCACTGAATGACCAAAAAGTTTCTGAAACGTCAAAGTTTATTATTAGTACAGTACTATTTTGTATGTTTCTTTCTACTTTACAATTTTCCCATGTGCATTAATACTTTACAACAAATTCACCAGATTATACATATTCAATCATAAAGAGGACCTAAAGCAAGTCTCAACTTAGAAACACATATCCTACAATGAGTACTAAACTTAATTTGACACAGAATAGGAAAAGTTGGAATATACACAAATAAGGAGATGCAAAAAAGGATACGTATCAAAAAGGCGTTAAAAGTGACAGAAGAATGATCAAGCAAATATCTTTTATACTAGTACTGAATCGAGGGTACATCAGAAACAACCTCTACCTGCACACCACCCACCCATCCTAGACCCCGATTGTCACGGTGGTGGGTGGTGAACAGCTCAGATACATCAACAAAGACACTGAAGACTTTGATATAAACATAATTGATGCATCAAATCCACCAAGAAAGAAGTTCAGACAAGGCTGGCACTTTGTATAGGTTGGGTTGCTGGATATGGGATCCTCGTAGTAGGCTGGACCTAGATCCAGTTGAGATAGGGCGGTCTTTAGAAAAAACAGGTTTGGAAAGCAAAAGAATGCTTGACGTTTTCTAATCTTCTTCCTGCCCTAGGAGTAGCACAAAAAAGAGGAGGGTTCTAAGCTCCCGCTATGTGTGGAGTCTCTGGAAGAGCCGGACCACAAAGGTCTATTGTACACAACCTTACCGTGCATTTCTGCAAGAGGTTGTTTCCACGGCTCGAACTCAAAAGGAGGGAGGGGCTACCATTACTGGACCACTGATAAAGAACTGTCATATCAAGTTATGCAAGTGAAACTTTACAGGTAACAAGTGTTTCTGGGGAAGGAGTGAAGGTATGATCATATCTCTACTGTATAGAGAACAACAGTGGCTATTACTAGCAAAAGTAGCAAGTTTTGTAAGAACTGGTTATATGATTGTACGGGTGCAATCGTGTAATAAATGCATACGCATTCAAACTGCATCCCTCAAGTAATTGTATAACCTAAAACAGGATTGTTGCGCGAATTCAGGTAACGACAAAAAGGGAAAGAGACAAGGGATGCATAACTAGGAAACAATGGAACTGGATCACATAAGAATGAATCTGGGCAACTAGCGGATAAACCTCATGAATACCATGCATTGACTAAGGTTACAATCTCATAAAAGCTGGGTTACGATTCATAAACTTCTAATTCATCACGAATGCAAATAACATAATGTCTAAACATCATCCATACAACTGATACACACAATTTTTCGGTTTTCACAAATAAACACAGATGAGTAAGCAGAATAATTGATCATGAGATATGGCATAATAAAGGAAAGAATTTCTAAAATAACAGGTAAGAAAACGAAAGTTGGAACAAAGTATTTTCATTTCCAAAGCTACCAACTGTCTTGAAAGTAAACTAAATTTATGGACCATCAACTGCAGGAAATAAAATGTACTGATACACAAGCCAAGATGGCGACGAACAACCATGCAGAACTTTATTTCTCTCCTCGACAAAGTCAAGAAAATAAAGATCGCAAAACCCAAAAAGACCAAGTTCTAAGACTTATCTAGAGAAGCTTTAGCAAACACTAATCGAAAACTATAACTGTATTGCTCGTTATTTTCACCTAACCTTAAACTATTTGATGGCCACCTTTGGGATATCATGTTACTGGAGAAGACAGTTCCATTGAAGGAACATTTGATGGAAGTTGAAAAGGAAAAGAAAATTGTACTCAAGACCTTCCATAGAAAACTATGTTGTTGAATCTTGAGCCCAGTTTGTGCTTCCCCATTCTGAAAAGAGGTTAAAAAGGAAAGTTTTTTATAAGATAAAAAAGTTGGGATAAATTACCCATTAGCAAGAATCCTGTTGCCCCAGAAACCAATTATGTATTGATCAGCACCCAACACCCTCTACAGCACAACACATGGTGCTGCCAAATCTTCAGCATCCCATAACTGCGCAGTTATACACAAAACTACCAGATCTTTTCCGGCCAAGCAAGGTCCATTCTGGAGGCCCTTCACTTGGCACCCACGAATTCACCTCAATATACCCTTCGCCCATAACCCTAGGCCCTCCAACTACAATTAATCTATTGCCGCATGCCCGAAAAGCTAAACCCCATCCATTCATGGAAGCAGCTCGTTCAGGCAACCGTCCAATGGAAACCCATGCCTTGTTTTGCTTGTCGTACTTCCTAACCTCCATGGCAGCATAATCGGCAGCATACAGTTGGTTATTTACAACTGCCACCAACGGAGGTGCTTCAGATGTAACAGGGATATCATTCCTAGTTGCGTTAGGTCGTACAGGGGACATGTTTGGGATTTCCGTCCATTTTCCTGTTGTCAGATCATACTCCTCCGCACATGTCATCAGCTTCGATTCAGCTCCACCAATGCCCCCTATCACGTAAAATTTACCATCCATGAATACGCCCGAGCACATTTTGCGTGGCTGGTTCATGCTTGCCAATGTCCTCCACGTGCCTTGCTCCGAGTTGTAGAGCTCAGCTGAGTTGAGGATTTTGCCTCTTGAATCACAGCCGCCAGCGAGAATGGCAATCTCTCCACGGCTGGCAGATCCGAACAGGCACCTAGGCGCATTCATCTGCATCCCGGATGTCCATGTATTTGTCAGTAAGCTGTACCGATAGATAACATGTGCCAACACCTCCTTTCCAAAAACAAGAAGCTCCGTACCAACCGCCAAAGATTCCTTGTCGGAGAACACGAAGCACTCATTGGGATTCATGGTCGGCAGATGCATCCAACGGCGCCTAGTAGGGTCAAATACTTCCCATTCGAGCAGCTGGCACGAGAAATATACCCAGTGCTCAACGACACCCATTTGTCGCCGCAACCTATACAGTTCACCGCTCCTAACTAATGAGCGAAATTCACTATTCAAAGATGCTACGTTGCCATAATCTGACCTTGAGACCCGAATGAGAGAACTTACAGAGTTATCCCGGCCAATGGCAGGAATAAGCGTACTGATATCATTATTATCCCCAGCATGCTGATTGCCAGCTTGATCATCAGGTGGTGCTGCAGCAGAATCATCCTCAGCATGACCCTGATTGTCAGCTTGCTCATCAGCAGATGCTGAATCAAAATTCTCCCCAGCACGAACCTGATTTTCAGCTTGCTCATCAGCGGATGCTGAAGAATTACCCACGGAGAAAACCACTCCTTCTAGGTCAGAACCATCAGACTGCTTCTGCAACTTGCATTGCACATTTTCACCCTCCTCGTCATTTTCCAATGGCCTTTTGCCATTCTGGGCATCAATCCTATCAATGTGATAACTCATGCAACCCGTCCAGTTACTTTCTGTCCGACAATCCCTTTGAACCAAACACGTACGATCTTCCAACATGTCTTCCAGATTGAACCCTAGAATAAACACCAATTCCGCAACCTTCCTCTGATCTGGATCCTAAACCCTGTGCTCAGCCCTAACAAAACTGATATCCATGGAACAAAATTAGTAACAACAACTCCAAAAAAAAGAAGATTCATCAAAACTCATAATAAATCCAGGTTAAAAACAAAGAACACACAGAAAAACAAATTCTCAATCACCAAACCACAGAAACATAATTTTTCCCTAGCTATATATCATTCAACATCAGTTTTGATCATTAATTAGAAAAAATCAAATCAAATCCCAGTAACACTCAAATGTATAAAAACAATTCTGATAAACACAAATGCAGGATTTTTTCAGTAAACAAAAAAAACCACAAACATCTATAACCCCTCATTGATTCAAGTAAAAAAAATATCCACAAACATCTACAATCCCTCATTGATTCCAGTAAAAAAAAAACCTTTAATCCAGATCAAGCAACTCCTTTACAAAAAGATTCAACATTCAATCCAACAGATCCTGTAAAAACAATCAAACAACAAAAACCCCAAAACCAAAAACTAAAAAAAAACACCCTAAAAATCAAATCTTTCAATCAAATAAACATGCAAGAATCATTAAAGATTCAAACTTTATAACCCCCAGATCTCCAAAATTCAGATCAAACAACCCCCTTTTGCTCAAATTCACCAAACATCAATCAATCAAACACCAAAACTCCAGTCTTGCATTGTTACCAAACAGAAAAAACCACTCCAAACAACTAAAAAGAAAGAAAAAAACTTACAGATTGGATAAGATGAAAAGGAGGAAGAGAGAACCCTTGATTGGAATTGAACTGAAACTGAAAAAAAGAAGACTCTTTTCTTCTATATATATAACAAAAAACTCTACCACTTTAATTTTCTTGGTTTTCCCTATCTATCTATATAGTCTTTTTCTTTCTTTTGTTCTTTCTGTTTTTCTGTTTGTACTTAGTATAAGGGGCAGTTACTTGTTTTTTTATAAATTAAAAAAAAAAAAAAGGAAAAAAATGGAAGAAGAAGAGGAGAAGAAAGCTATGGGGGGAGGGGGATTTTTCAAGCCTTTGGATTCTCTCTGAAAATCAAAGTAAGGTTTTATGGCATAATTTTAGAAGGAATACTACACTTTATCTCTCTTCTTCTTCTCATTTCTCTCTCTCTCCTCCAAAAACTCTATTTTATTACATTTACTTAAATAGATTTTCTTGAATTATAAATAAAATATAATTATACAATAAACAGCTGGATATTATGTGTATAATTGTTGTATGTATATATAAAAATTTTGTAAAAAAAATACAAAAAAGACAAAGAGAAAGGTGGGAAGAAAGGGAGGATAAGAAGTTGTGGGTCCCACTTTACAGCTTAGTATAGGTTTTCTTCTTTACTTATACTTCTTAAAAAGTTTTTTTTTTTTAAACTAATTTTTTTTTTTGTTTAAGATACTTGGTTTATATATAATTAATTATGTTGATCGTAAAATAAAGAGATAAATATATATTATATGTAAAAATAACTTATTTGAGATTTTAATTACTGAATAATGAGATGAACTTGTTTTTTTTTACTGAGTAGATAAATTATAAGAAAATATATTTAAGTAGATGTTAGTTCAAGCGTATACGCTCATAAATAATTCAGTAGATAATATTAATTACGTTGAACGTAAAATAAATATTGGTTACGTGATATATGTAAAATAACTTAAATGGGATTTAAATTACTAAAGAATTAGATGAACTAATTATTTTCTTAATTGAGTAGATTAGTAATAAGAAATATGTTTAACTAGATGCTAGTTCAAGTGTATATGCTTATAGGTAATTCAGTAGATAGAATTAATTATGTTAAATGTAAAATAGAGAATTAAATATATATATTTTTACGTGATATACGTAAAATAATTTAAAAGGAATCTAATTATTTAATAATGTCATGAACTAAATTATTTATGTTTTACTGAATAGATAAATTATATATAAGCAAAATATGTTTAACTACATATTTGTTCAAACGTATACGCTCATAAATAATTTTGTTGATAAAATTAATTACGTCGATCATAAGATATAGAAAAAAAAATATGTATATTCTACACAGAAAATTTTAAAAATTAACTTAAAAGGAATCTAAATGACCAAATAATGATGTAGAGAAATTTGAATAAATTAATTTAGGTAGTAACCATTTATCTAGTTAGTATCATATATCAAACAGGAAATTCATGTATAATTACATCATAGTCTAAAAAAAAAAAATTAAAAATTTTTTCTATGAAAAAAAATGCGAACAAAGTATCAAATGAATTACACTACACTTAAAATAAAAAAAGAAAGCAATTTCCTTTATGTAAACACGTAAAATACAAAGAAAATTATTATAGTATTAGGTTTATTTTATCTTTCACTTGAATCGATTTTGAAATACATTGGAATATCGTTTGAAAATTCGTATTCAGATATTATCTTTTTGCCATAATTTTTCTTTAATGTTTTTGATCTTTTTTTTTTTATATTTAATTTTATTAGTTTGGTTGATAATGAAAATATTTGTAATTTGCATGGATAGGGTTGGAAAGGTAATCGCGACTGACGATCTAAAAAATGCGGCTGAGATAAGTGTTTGTAGTCGAAAAGGATAAGTGAGGTGTGAATAAGTAGGTTTATATTTTCTTTACATTTTTAGTACATTCTGTCGTTTACGTAGAAGTAAAAATCTCGTAGGTTGGTAGCGTCCAACAAAATATATTGACATTTTTTTTTCATTGAATTTTGATTTCACGCAGTGAAATGTACAAATTTGACGAAAGATATGAAACACAATTTATATATCTATTTACTTTAATATTTGGTATCTGAAAGTTTTTAATCAGTTAATTTAATCTGTCGTCTAGAGCTCATTTATCAGAAAAATACTCTTATTAAAAATATTTTCTTATTTAGAGCTTAAACTTAAAATTTAGGTTCAAAAAAGAGAAACTTCATCTCTTACCGTATTTTTTATGGCCAACTTCCTTTTTAAAAAAATATAAATAAAAGTACATGGCATTTGATAAAACCTTAAATTTTTACAACAAAAGATGAGAAACGTCCCTAAAAGAAAAAAAAATCTTGTTTTGAATTTTGTAACATTATATCCCACATATGTTACACATTAAATAAAAATACATAAATTTTAAAAAATATTTAAGCAATATATAGGAGTATCTGGTATTTCATAAAAAATATTATTGTTATTGAGAAGTGAAAATACATATACAGTACGGTACCGTATTTAGTGCAAATGTAATATTTTTTTGTAATAAATTTTGTTTATTGTTTTTTTATCAGTTACATATTAAAGTAATACAAAGTATCCGACAATTTATAAAGTTGCCTTTAAAATTTTATTTGAATAATAAATATTATTAATAATTCATTAGTTATTATTGTTAATGAGAAGTGAAATACATAGTAACGTATTTGATGCAAATACAAATTTTCTATAATAAAATTTTATTTGTTGTTAATTTGGTCTTGAACAATTTAAAGTAATATAGGTAGTATCTAGTATATTATAAGTCATTATTTTTATTAAGTGAAAATAAATAGTAATTATTCAATTTTACAAAAAATTATAGGATGGATTATCTATTTAAAGTGTAAAATAATGAATTTTGTTATTTTATTGACAACACAGCTAATACATATTTACTTAAATCCTATAAAAATAGGGAGCAAACCGATATTTACCTTATCCTGAAGTTTACAATAATCCATTATCATGTCAAATATATAGTTTATATTTTTTCGCCAATTCAATTATAAAATAAAAATGTGGTCAAAATGCAAAATATACATATATATTCAATTTAATGATAGCAATTTAATAACAAAATTTGTTTTGTGTTAAAAAAACTCATTAATCCAGAAAACTGTTATTTATGTTTGACTCACCCTCGTTTCACATTGGTAATTCTTTCTGGTAGAGACGTTACATTAATCTTGACTCAACTGGTCAAACTTCAATAAAAATGATATTTATTACGGATATGTTAATTGTAAAATTATTCATGTTTGACTCACTCTCGTTTCATATTGGTATTTCTTTTGTTAAAGACGTTACATTAATCTTAACTCAACGAGTCAAATTTTAATAAAAGTGATATTTATTACGGTAGGTTACTAGTAAAATTTATGTTTAGATTTTCAAAAGGAGTTCATTTACTAGTCAAATTCACAATTTAATGTTTTTACACTTAAAGTTTAAAATCTGTAACTTCCACATTTGACTTCATAGTATAATATTACATGGTATTTTCAAAGGAGTTCATTTACTACAAATTCACAATTTGATGTTTTTACAACTTAAGTATAAAATCTCTAACTTCCACATTTGACTTCATATTATAATATTACATGGTAAAAAAGCTAGTAGTATATCATTTCTTGACCAATTATTATTCAAACGTATTTTTTTGACCACTCTAAACACAATGAAAACAAATCAAACTAGACAACTAAATCCTAATAAGGATTAATTAATTTGATTAAAAGATTACACACGCTTTAAAACTGTGCATAGATTCTCCAATATAATCATTTCAACTATTGATTAATAATTTAATATATACTTTTTTAGTCCGAATAATTTAATATATACACGTTAAATTATTTGTGTTGAAAAAAAAAAAAAAAGTCGGCATCAAACTTTGTTGTCTATTTTTCATTTTGAAGACTAATCAAACTTTTGATTATTTTTTTTGTCTCTTTATTTTATTTTATTTTTATTTAATAGAATGTCCACTAATTTTTTATTTTTTTTATTTTTTTTAAAAAAAGAACCTCCAAGATTTTGTTTGGTCAATTGTATTGATCAAACAAGAGTCAATTACAAAAAAAGTTGCCCAATTCCAATAGAATTTTAGGTCATCAAACATTATTATAATTGACCCCTTTGATGTGATCATATATTTGTACTATTAGGCGGTTCCCCACCCTAATATTAAGCCATAATTAAAACACAAACTTTTTTAAGTCCAACTTTTCCCCTTAGTCTTTTAACCTTTATCTTATTGTCACAATATTGTAGAATTTTGAAATTCTTATAAGGTAATACTGATTAAAGACGGATATAGAAATTTAAGTATAACTTTAAAAATATCAAATACGATTTTATTATCGCGTTTCTGTTACATTTCATGATGATGTTGAGTTCGACAATGATAATTTAGTAATACTGGAATTATATTTGTTGATAGATAGATAAAACGTTGGATTTGAATCACAATCTCTTAATTGTGAAAGTCTGATTAAAGACATATATAGAATTTTAGTTTAAGATTGAAAAGTATTAAATATAATTGTATTGTCGTGTTTCTGTTACATTTCATGATGCTGAGCTCGATAGTAATAATTTAATAATATCGAAATTATATTTGTTGATAGAGAGATAAAACTTTGGATTTGTGTCACAATCTCTTAATTATGAAAGTGATGATTATCAAACTTCAAGATGATCTTCTACCAATGACCAAACACCAAAAGATAGAAAGTGATGGTAGGGTAGTTTTAAACTATCTTTTATATTCCCTAAATTGTATGTGGTCCTTTTCCATGTGTTAGATAATCACATCTAACGCCCAATTGTTAGTATTCTTTTATTTTATTTATTTTTACAATAAATTGAATATTTCTAGATTATAAGGTAAGATTTCTTTTTGACTAATCTATCTTTGGTAATTTTGTAAGTCAAATTCACATTTTAATTCGAGATTATCATAGCTAGTATTTGACCATTCATCTTTTGCATTTGTTAATACCAAGATTATCATATTTCTTTCTATATGTATTTTTTCATCCTATCATTTTAATTTAATTGATATTCGAATATATACACTTATATTTTGACAAACATTTCAAAAAATTATTTTCTCCATTTTATATTAGTGGTGGTTATATTTTTCTTTTATATCTAATAAATTGCACTTCATTTTAAAAATTAGACTAATTTAATCTTATTTCAAGAACATTTAATACAAGGATTAAAATTAAAATGAGATAAAAATAATTAGTTTCACCTTATTTTGTAGATTGATAAATAAATTGAGACAAATATTTCTAGTAACTTGACAGCTATTATAAAACGAAAGTAGTATTAATTGACGTATTTCAATATGTATTCAAATTATTTGCACAAATACATTATACGCTAAAATCTCAAAGTAGAATACCAAACCATTTATTTTTTAGTATATACATAAAGAGCAATTTTTTTTTTATCATTTTATATTCAAATAGTTAAACAAAATGATGGTGATTGGTTGTTGCAATTTCGAATCCGTGTATACTTTTTTGACTTGTGAAAAAGAAAAACATCATAATGCATTCTTCTTTTGAACAACCGTAAATTACAATTAAATGACTTAAATCAAAAAAATAAAAATTAAAGTCGTAGCTTATAAATTTTCTATATTATAAAAAATAATCAAAAATTTGTAGAGAAGTATTGGAACATGTACAATGAATATTTACTAGCCTGATTAATTTTGAGTCTCGTTTTATAAAATTTATTAAAAGTTGAAACGTTTTTTATTAGAAATTTTCTGACAATTTACACAAATGTCCTTTTTTAAGTTTTTACATTGCTAGAAATAGTTTCTAACGCGAATTAATGAGAAATTTGTGTTATAAAATATGATTTTTTCGTTTGTTATTGAAAAAAAGCAACAATAAATTTTCACTAAAATACTGGATAATTTCCTTTTTTTCAACACTACTATATTTTCTTTACTTAAGAATTCAATAAAAGTCACTAAATATTTTCAATTAGAAATTTAAATAGGAAAACAACAATTTTTTAATGATGTTGTCCAAATTTTATTCCTACTTCAAATTTTTTTTATGTAAATATTAAAACCTTTAACAATGACAAAATATTAAACCACCTCTTCCACCTCTTCAAATTTTTTAATCCTTATCATCTTACAGAAAAGTCTAATATTTTCAAAACCGACCATTTACTTAACAACTGTCTCAAAACAAAACTTTCACTAAACTTTGAAATTGAGAGTCCCAATGAAGCGGTGATTTTCTATTTTTATGTAACGTAGGATAAAATGAGTTGTATTATGATGTAAAAATTGTACTTTTAGTTGACTTAATAGCTAATAAAAACAAACCGATAAAAGGTAAAGACAATTTAAAGGAGTTAGAAGGAGGGAGGGAGGTTGAGAAAATGACAATTAAATGGCTTAAGCTTAGCTAAACACAATGCCGTGTCACCGTCTATTTCTTAAGTGATCGTGTACGATTTGATGTCTTTCTTAATTCAAATATTTTAAATTATCTTACATCATATCTACTCAATCTGATAACAATGATAATAATATAATCAGTGTAATTTTATAAGTAGAGTGTATAAAAATTGTTTTTAATAGAATTTCAATTTTAGTAGAGTATAATAAA
Organism: Solanum chiquidenum; assembly: GCA_029582725.1. Taxonomy (NCBI): domain Eukaryota; kingdom Viridiplantae; phylum Streptophyta; class Magnoliopsida; order Solanales; family Solanaceae; genus Solanum; species Solanum chiquidenum. The sequence goes on from JAJOOS010012576.1 coordinate 40,468, forward strand.
ATTAAGTAGGGAAATTAAAGAAGATGTAGTAGTGAAACTACAATGTTAAGCATAGTAAAGTTGTTTTTAATAAAATTTTGATTATTATAAAGTATAATAAGATTAAGTATGAGAATTAAAGAAGATATAGTAGTGAAATTGCAATGTTAAACATAATAGAGAAGAGAATAACAACAACAACGTATAATAACTACAATGGATTGTTAATATATAGTATATGTCATTAAGTAATTTACGTTTAATAATATTTGATAATGTACTATTAATTCATTACTAAATAAAATTAGCTATAAATTTTTTTCTGTTTTGAGTTGCATTATCTTCGACTTTCTTATGGTAGGGCGATATAAGCATTGTGCTACTAGGCGAAGTAGCCTCAATATTATTTTACTAGTAATAAATAAACATATGTTCCATATTATAAAATTTATTTATAATTCTCATATTATACCTTATTCTAATTTGTGTAAGGCGTTATTATTTAGGAAGTATACTAATTTGTTCCGTTCGTGTGTAAATAAAAGTTTTTATTATTTTTTGTTTAAATAAAATAAAATAAAAAGTGTTTTTTTGGGGATTCGCACGTGCGCCGCATGTGATAGAACGACAAAGTTCCTATTTCGTCAGTGTTCACACGTGCCAAAGCCCCTGGATTTTTGAATTCGCTTTCAATTTAGTAAAAAGAATCGCCCTCGGTCCCAGTGCCACGTGTCGGCGCACGTGGGTTGCTCTATATACTAATCTCTCTATTAATTATACTAATTTATAGATTTTATTTGAAAAATAATACCCTAATCTTCTTTAAGCTTTTCACCTTATCTTTTGAATTAGGTAATAAAATATTTAAAGAAGATACAAATTTTAAATAATATACTCTTGCCTAATTAAAATGATATATAGTAATAAATAAGACTCGTTTACTTTGATTTTTCAATATACTTAAATTCAGTATAATTTCATAAATGAATATTTTTTTAAAAAGAGAAAGGTATATATAGATCTCACGCTTATCATGCAAAATATTTTTGATAGATTATCAGCTAAAAACGAGGATCAAACACTCTTTATGATTTTACATTTGAAGTTATAGGTTAATAACAATCACAAAATTCGTTAATTTGACCTTTAAAGTGATTGATAAATATGTTCACTTTAAGGAGAGTAGATACGTGTTCAATTCTCAATCATCATTCGTAGTAAAATAAAATATAAGTAAGCGTTTTGTCATGGAAATTAATATTATTTTTTTGAAGTTGAAGTTATATTTTGCTATACGTTTGTAGAAAATATTTAATTATTTAAATAATTTTTTTTAAAAATGATTATATTCTCCAACTTCTAAAATTAATAAACTTATTTGTTCAACTTGATTAATTTATTTAAAACATACAATCAAATTAATTCTAAAAGAATAATATCTCATAATGAATAATCACATAATATCATAAATTAGATTCTATATTTTTTGAAGTACAAAAATATTTCTTCACTAATTCAAATGTCATAATTAACTTACCAACTTAAAAAGTGAAAATAGATTTTGAGGTATTTTTAAAATTAAAATGTAACCTTTAATATTACTATTGAAACTTTTTAATGATCAAACATTATTTTTTTAACAAAAGAAAAGTGAATAATTCTAGTAAGTATGTGCCAACCTCTAATCTACAATACTTCCTCCTTCCATTTTTATTTATCAAATAATTTATTATATTATTATTTGAATTTAATAAATTCAATATTTTTTAAAAAAATATTGAAAAGTACCTATAATAATTAATAATAAGGTAAAGTCATATCAAAACTATAGTTATATATTAACTTTTAAATTAATTAATTTATTATTTCGTGAACAATTAAAAATAAATCGAAGGAACCCATCAGAATATATTACCACCAAACCGTCCATCTTATTATAGTTTGATTTATCTCGTTTTTGAGTGGGTCCCACCTTTGTAACCTTTATGGATAATTACTTCCATTAATTACTTTTTCCCGTAATTAACAAAAGGAAAAAATATTAATTAGGGTTTACAGGTGTGAGAATGTCCGCCGGTGCCGGCTTTTGCTACCTTTTTACTTTAATTAATTAGTAATTATCTTTTTTTCTTTAATTATATAAATTATATAGTTTTTTTTTTCTCTCTGAAGAAGCACTATGAAATAATATTTAATTAATACCCACCACTATATAAACTTTAATCAAAGCATTCATTTCATTGACTTAGTATAGCCACTTGTCAACAAAATCAACCATGAAGTCAACAATTATCTATGAAAATAATTAAAGGGGCTTAAGTATAAATGTAAACTTCTTTGATTTGTGGATACAATATTTAATAAGAAAATGAATTCCCGTAATTTTAAGTCATTCTTAACACGACTTTATTGTTATATATAAAAGGTTGTTTATACATTCTTTGATTAATGAAGGTAAGAAAATAAGTTTAGTACAAAAATAGAATGTCAATAAAATCTTGAGCTTGGTTACCATTTGATTTGTTTAACGTCAATAATATCAAAACTTATTCAGTTATATAATCAATCAGTTACACTAAATCACTAATTTGTTGTATTTGTCTATCTTATTATCTCAATTCAATTCTACATTTGTTGTTTCTTCGATTTTGTTCATACTAATTAAGCTAGTTACACAAATACATATATACATGATTTTATAAAGGAGAGACGCGAGGGAAATCAAGAGAGATAGAGGGAGAGGCGAGCATGTTGCATATTGTATCTCAATTGAAATTGAGATACAAAGATCACATATACATATATACACGATCTCTTTTTTCTCTCTTACATCTCGGTCACCTCGCCTCTCTCTTATATCTTACACACATATACACATATTAGCTTTGAAGCTAAAACATAGATACACAATTACACATGGTATCATTCTTAAAATAAATACACATATACAATCTATATCAATTTGTTGTGATACACAAAAAGAAGTATTAATACAATTTTGAATATTATATCATCCCTAATATAAATACACAAATACAATTTTTCTTGATTATAGTTGTATCGTATTTTTTTTTTATACACATATAGTTTGATAATAGTTGTATCAATTGTTTTACACACAATATATTTTTTTCCTGATACACATAAACAATTTTATGATACAGCAATTGATTGTGTTAATATGTATAATCAAATCAAAGAGGACACAATTTGATTAGGTGTATTAGTTTATACACAAATGCAATTTTTTGATATATATATATATATATATATAATTGGTTGTATCAGTGTAAGAAGAAGAGAAGATTCAAACATTGAAAAATAAATTAAGAATTCATAATGAAAACTTTCGATATATCAATGTTAATTCAACAAAAAAATTGGTCACACAGTAAAATATTGAAGATCAAACATCACATATACAGATAAAAATAATTTAGCTAAAACTCTAATGAGATCTCTTATTAATATAAGAAACAGAGAGGAAAAGAGAGAGAGCGAAAGAGAAATGTGAGAGGAAAGAAGAGAGGGAGAGAGGTAGGAGAGTGGCGAGAGAGAGGAAAATAGATGAAAGATTTGTCATAAAACGCTAAGTATAACTATCTAAATAATATTTTGAAAGTATCGCTATTCTATGCATATAGTAGTAGTTATCTTTACTTAGTTTGGTAGTTTTCCTTCTTTTTTTTTTACCTCTTTCTAAAAGCTCACTTATTACTTTTTTATTGGCTCAAACTCATAATCTTACAATTAGAAGGGAGTGATTCTTACTCTTCGAACAACCCCTCTTGTAACACAAACAAAATTGTTTCTCCGCTCTACATTATTATACTTCACATTAAGATTTAAGAATATGATATTATATTATTATTTTAAAAAATATGTATCCTAAGTTGTTTTTTATAAAGCATTAGGTTCATTATCATTTAGTAGGCATATTATATTATTTTGGAACTATGATTTTGAGATTACAATTTCTAGACTAATTTATTTCATATGAAATGTGAAATAAAATAATTTCACATTGAATGAGATAAGATGTACCGTCAATAAAACAAACTATAAATTTAATTTTGAGATATCTCACCTCTTATCTTGCGTACCAAATGATGGGGATTAACTAACCTAATCCTTGAATTCAATACTAATCCGGATTAGATGTGCTATATCTTAGGAGACTATATTATCTTCTTTTTTTTTTTTTTTTTTTTCCTCATAACAAAGGCTGCTTTGACACCCAAAGTCCAAAGATGAGTGTTTCTAGAAGTGGAGCTAGACATTTTTTTAAAGTTGTGATCTTTGTCATAGTTCATAGAAAATTAAAAGTAAAAAAACAATGATATTTTACAATCTTATGTAGATTGAAACGTGTTAAGATTTAATAATATTTTTAGTCATTAGAATAAAAATGTAGAACAATTGAATACTATAATTTTCTTGCACTTGTTAAGTAATTTAGTTAAACATGTTGGACAGATAAATTCACATCTCTTAAAATCAATAAAGTCTTCTATTTTTGTATCAAAGATAATTTAATCATCTTTCACTTTTCATTTTTAATATAAAACAAGAAATTTGATTCAAAATAAATGAATATTTCTTCTATCTCATTTTATATAATATTTTTACTATTTGAAGAGATAAGTCTTTTTAATTTTTTTTTATTTTAGTGTAATGTATAGTGATTTTTTTATTTTTTTATCTCAATCACCAAAACTGTAAATTACATAATTCTTTTCATTTAATGACAAATTGAATCTTTTTTTTAATATCCATAAGAAGCAGATTGTATTAATCAAGTAGAAGTAGTGTATTCATACAACAACAAGGGATACGATGACTCATACTTAGCCAATGGGGTGAGGATTTGGCATGAACATGATAATCAGTGGCGGATCCAAAATTTTTGTATCATGGGTGCTCAACTATTTTTAGCTCGGAAATTGCTACATATAATGGGTGCTCAGTTAATATATTTCAATAAATTACTAAATTTTTTACATAAATAATAATGTTGTCACAAAAGGCAGTGGGTGCTTAAGCACCCGTAAGTCACAACATAGGTCTGCCACCGATGATAATCTAGTTATTTCCGTCTTAAATTATCTGTCGTAAGTCGTATTTTTCTTTTATAGGCTTTTAAAGAAAATATTAATTTCTTTTGTTAGTATACACTATACAACATGTATATCTTAAAGTGTTTACTCTATTAAAGTGTTTGTAATCTTAGCTAACAATATTATTAAGGATAGATAAAAAAGTAATTATGTTATATTAAAATTCTAGAATGACAAATATTTAAGATAATTATTTTTAAAAATATGAAAAATAAGTATACAATTTCTTGTGAAAAAAGTTTGGTAAAATAAAAATACAAAACAAGGCCACGTGCACACTATAATCATCAACATATAAATATGTACAACACAATAATAATAAAAACAAACTTCAAAACCAAGCAACTCCACTATCCCAAATCCACATAAACAAAAAAGAAATGAAAAAAATAAAATTTATTAATTGTTTTTATTTTTAAAAAAAAGATTCTGGCGTGCACTAAGCACTTATAATAATCAAAACCTTCATAAATCGAGGCATTTTTTATCCAATAATATATGTCCACGTGTTCACCACTTGTATAAAGACGTGTGGTCATGTGAAGCATTATTGGATGGTGAGAAAGGACTAATTGCAACTCACAAAAATTATAATTATAATATAATTAAACCCATTAGCACACTTTGCCATGCTCAAATACCCTAATTAATACTCGATTAGTTTTTAATTATTTGCTTACTTTAATACTAAAGTTTATACTAGTACTACTACTACTACTATTGCAAGTAGTACTCATTGACTTGGGCTATATTTTCATATTTTCATATTTTCTTGTTTGTCCACCATATGTATACTTCTTTTGTCCTCATTTGCAACGCTACATACCTGACTTAACTTTAGTTCACCGAAAACATGATCCTACATTAAAAAAAAGTATGAAAGTTGAGGATCAAAGTAAAATGTTAGTATATAGGAACAATTCAACTTTAGCTGATTATTTGCAACGCTACACATATGACTTAACTTTAATTCACTGAAAATATGAGTTTACATAGATAAATATGAAAGTCGAGGATTATAGTAGAATGTCAGCACGTAGGAATGATTCAACTCTAGCTCAATAAGAACATGATCTTAGATAAAAAAAATACGAAGGTCGATGATTATAGTAGAATAATTAGCAAATAGTTGAGTGTAATCTCTTATTCTTCAATATGTATTAGTATATCTATTGTTTTATTTGCTTTTTATCTTGCTAATTTGTTGACATGTTTTTTGCAACTCTACTTTGATTTTTTTTTTAATCGAGGGTTTATCGAAAGCTATATGTTACCTTCACCCAATCCCATTTATGGAAATCATGTCGAATATACTGTTATAAGAATTACACCATTAATTAATTGAGGAAGTATCTTGATTATATTAAAAGGTTAATATGAAGTTAATTAATGTTACACAGAAAATCCGATGGAAATAAATAGTAAGATACATTGACAATCTGAGGGATTTTAAATGTTTAATTAGGCCGTAACTCCAACTTTAACCTATAAAATTATTTTAAGTGAACAATTTGGCAATTTGCTCTGGATTTTATATATATGTATATATATATATACCGAAGGGACCTTGTTAAAGTGGGTAAAAGTTCCACATTGGTTGGTGATCGGACTGATGGTCTCTTTATACGGACTTGGGCAATCCTCCCCTCATGAGCTAGCTTTTGGGGTTGAGTTCATATCTTTACATGGTATCAGAGTCATATCCCACCCCATTTGGACTCTCGGTCCACGCTCCAATTGAGCTTGGGCGTGAGGGGGTGTTAGAGTGAGTAAAAGTCCCACATTGGTTGGGGAATGGAGTGGTGGTCTCCTTATATGGAGTTGGACAATCCTCCCTTCATGAGCTAGCTTTTGGGGTTGAGTTAGGCCAGGCGACAGAAATTTCTGATCAACAATTATCTATATGAACGTTATGTCGGACAAATTTGTACTTGCTATTCCCTTTGTCCAACATTACTTGTCCATTATTGACTTAACTATAATTAATGACAAAGGTATATTAGGAACTAAGTGTAAAGTTGTCCATTGATTTCATAAAATGGCCAAGTATTGTTGAATATCCCAAAATAGTATAGCGGACAACTATTATTGGACTGAGAAAGTAATTTTTTTTTACTTTCTTGTCTTTTACGAGTAGAAATTTTATTAGAATGAACATTTTCTCTCTCAAAACATAATTACTCGTCACTTTTTGCTAAAAATAGTTATTCTAAATTATTTATTGTACTAAAAAAAACAAGGAACACTTTACGTATTGTAATTAATTATTTTAGAAAGAAGTAAAGAGAGTGAGAGAAGTCCACAAATATATAAAGGCAATTTAATCAATAATTCTTATTACTAATGTATTCTTTAAAAGTGTAAAACTTAAAGGCTTATAAACTATAATAACAAGTAAATAGGACAAATTCTATAGTTCTCTTGAAAAGAAATGACGGAAAAGTAAAAGAATAAGCATATGAAACAAGAAAATAATATACATAACAAAAGAATGAAAACTCACTTTCTTCCTTTACTTTATTTGCTTCTAGGCTTTTCCTTTTTCTTATTTTATTTTTAGAATCAAGAAAACCTGTAATTATTATTTTTAGGTGTGTATTAGGTAAATCTGATGTTCTTATGCAATAGCTTACAAACTACAAAGTAATGTAAATCACATTAGTTAGACAAGCTCGATATGATGAACCCAACTGAAAAGACGTTGACTGGAAAAATCAATCCCGAATCTTATTTCAAAGAGCTAATATATTAAATTTGTTTCCTTTTACTTCCTTTCCATTTCTAAACCTCCTAGGAAGCATAGAATAATTGGAAGAATATGGAATGAGGAAAAAGAAGGGCCACTAAGCTGCAAAAGTCCATCATTCTGATTCATATTGTTGCAAATAAAAATAAAAAATAAAAATAAAAATGGAATAAATACTTTAGAAAATAATGTTGTTGGTGAGATGTGTCGTATTTGTAGTACAACTAAGAAACAACTCGTTTTTATATATGCCACACACACAAAAAGAAGTTGTGGTGGGGTAAATGTATCGTATGTATTTTTAATTAGAAGTTTTAGATTTGAATTTTTTTGAAATAGGATCGATTGATAATTTACATTGGAAAATATTCTATCTGCTTGAATAAAATGAAAGATATTGTCAATAAATAGAAGCATGTTTTGAAACATCTTAGAAATATTATGTTATAATTAGGGCCGTCAAAATGATTCTCATGCAAGCTCACATTTTATATGCATGATTAGGAATCAATTTATCGCTAAAGTGAAACTTTTAAGCGTGAATTTGGATTATAATTAACCTTTAAGTGATAGACATCGGATGAAAAATAAAATAAAAATGAACTCTTTTATGTTATTTTTTTCATCTTTTTTATGTTTTATTTTCTCTTTTGGATTACTTTAATTTTAATTTGATTCTTCTTCATTTCCTTTTTAGATTGTTTTTGGCTTTTGGTCTTAGTGGTGTTATTTCTTGTTTTGGAGTGAAAAAAAGAAAAGGGGACTACCCCATGTGACATGTATGTTGTTTACATAGCATCTAATGCATAATTATTTGGGATTTTATCTGTCAAAAGGTCCCACTAATACACCAAAATATAAGTTGTTTCCATTAAGACCAAGTCCAATATTAACATTTTCTACTAATTACTTTTTAGATTATTTTTTTTCAAAATAATAAAAAAACAGAAGATAACCCCTTAGTAAAAAGAAAACATAAATAAAAAAACATTAGATTAAAAGTCAAATTTGGAAAAGGACTGTGAGGAAATACATTTTTATATGATGCATTTTCAACAAAAAATTAAATGGACGACACTTGAGATGGAACTATCTTGATATATACTATTTTTAAGTTAAAAGTGATTGGACAGATATCTAAAATTAGAAAGCTTTGAAATGCATCAAAATCACAAGTTCAATTGTACTTAATTAAGTAGTACTAGTATTTACACCTCTTCTCTATTTTAACACAATTCAATTGACTTGGTTTTTTTTGGAGCTTAAAATGTTGACACAGGGCCTATTCGATATAAAAATAAAAAATATTAACTTTAAATAAGTACATAATTTAGATAAATATTATGGGAGATGGGGCTAGTGGGGATGAAGATGAGGTATGTTGGAGAGAGTGGGACGACACAATTAAGATGGAACAACACTTGTGATACTTATTTTTCCTACAAAAAAGTCATTTTACTAAAGACGTCTTTAATAAACTTATTTTTACAAAAAAAAAAAAAATTCAAAAAAGTTGATCAATTAAATATGAGAAAATTGAAAAATACTTTTTCTGAACTGACCCTAAAACATACCTAAAATTTTTTGGATTATATTTCTGATTTGGGATATCAGATATTTAAAATTTCGATTTTTTTATACCATATGTTTGACCCTTTGGCCTTAATGACTAAATTAAACATACCAACGGCTACTGTGTACTTTTTTATTTTCATGTTCTTAAAAAATTATGTAAAATTTGATGATAGTATTTTAGAGTTTCACTCGTGAAAGAACGAAAAAATGGCTAGCTTTTATAGTTAATTATGTATACACCACAGTGCACAAAATTTTTATAGTATAATGTAATTTGACATATAAGTTTGTTTTTTTTTTCGGAATTTTCATGGTATAATAAATATGTACTATATATTTAATAATTATTCATTTTATAATTATATATCACTTTTTCTAATGTCTCTCAATCTCACTCACCTCTTTCCTTTACCTCCCTTCCTCGCTCCCCCCCCCCCCTCTATATTATGTATTTCACTAGATGATGCTTCATTGCAGAGACATAAAATTCATTCCATTATATCATTATATTATGTCAAATACCAGAAATGAATGCAAAATAAAAAAAGATATTTGTAACTGTATCAATTGTATTACTCTAATAACCTCTATGCTGGTGTTTTTGTATCGTGAATGAATATAAGCGATATAAGAACAAATGAAGATAAATGATATAATTATATTATTTCAATCAGTGTCAATTTTTATTTTTATATTGTCAAATGTCAATGAATACAAACAATACAAGAGGGAATGAATACATGAAGGGATACAATTTGTATCAGCTTGCATGTATCAGATACAATATGTATATATTATTTATTTTTGTATCGCGTATGAATACACAAGCAATGCATCAACCTGTATATATGTATCAAAAATGAATACAAGTGATACAAGTATGTATTAAATGCAACATATATCAACATGTACATATCCGACTGTATTAATTGATGCAATATGTATTCGTTGAATATAATCTTTATCTAGCATCTATTCTCTCTCTTTCCCAATTCTTACTTGCCTCTCTCCTCTCTTTTCTAATCTCGCTCACTTCTCTCCTTTTTCTATGAATGGTAAATATTCAAACATTTGTCAAATTCTAAAAATTTCTCAATTTTTTTTTTGGCTTGTGGGAATACTTTCTAAGGCTGCTGAAAATGGGTTTATTTTTCGTGTCAAATTGTTTCATGTATGCAAGCTAAGTATGGCTACTTAATGTTTATCATCATCTTATATTATCATTTAATTCTGATAATTAAGTTTATACGATTTGGCCTACAAGCCAGTATTTTCCGTTGGTACATTATATTACACCTTGCCAAATTAGTTTTTGACAATGGAAAATATTTTTGTTGAAAAATAAGTGTGTTTCTTATTTATATCATCCTAAAAGTATTTTAGGTTGAGGAGTGGGGGTTACGATTGGAGTACGTGGCGGAGTTAGATAGTCAAGGGATACGTCGAAAAGAAATAATGAACTTGAAATGTCACTAAAAACAATTATTTTTCCTGTCACCATTAGAAAAGTCGTTTTCCTTATTTTTAAGTAACTTATTTCCAATTTCCACAATATTTAATCAACCAAACACATAAAAATTAAAAAATATTTTCTAGAAAAGATTTTCGTACTAAACACACCCACAAGTCTTTATTACTTGGTTGTCCAAAAACCTAAGAAACAAAAATACACATATATATATATATATATATATATATATATATATAATGTTGAAATTTATCAACTCGTTTGGTTTTTTTGTTTTTTTTTTGCTATAAAAGAGAAAAATTGAATTACTTTACTAACATGAAAAGCCAAGAAGAACAAGGGTCAAAGGAAGAGACGTACATACACTTATTTCCTTTGAGTAATTATATTCTTATTTATCTTTGTGAGAATCGAATATAAATAATATCCTCCACCCAAAATATTAAGTTAGGCAAATGTCACCTTCAATTCCTCCTCCTCCTTAATTCAAATTAATTATAAATCTAAATATCAAATCATAAACAAGCTAGTACAATCTAATAAATATGATAGACGATTAAATTGATGCATTTTAAGAATATAACGTAAGTTATTTTTAGGACGTGTCAACTTTCTTATATATTAAATCACATGTGTGGGGGTATGGATTTAGAATTATTTCCCTGCACGAAATTAAAATGTGTGAATATAAGTAATAATTGAAAAATAAAAAAAGTAAATACAATAAACAATTGAACTTATTTTTTTTGTTAATACTTAGGAACGGAAGGACTTTATTTAGTAATAAGGTTTATTCAATACAAAAAGGAACTGATTTAAGCGGTGTAGTTTCAGCAACATCTCTTTCGAGAGCTTTTAACACAAAAGAAGGAGATGCTTCAAAAACATAGAATTGATTTATAGCCATATTTGGATCTCTTGTTGTCGTTTCGTATTCTGCTAATAAATCTGTCATTGAGTTAGCCTCCCTTAGTATGTGTTGCAGGGATGTCTCCTCCGTCTGCAGAAGTAGTGACCTACAATCAGTGTAAATATGTGAGTAGATAAAGTTATTTCCTATATGAGAGTCGATTTACATCAGCAACTATTATATTAAATCACATAAGTTATTTTTTTAAGGACATGTCAACTTTCTTATATATTAAATCACATATGTAGGGGCCTGAACCTAGACTTATTTCCCCTCACGAGATGTGTGAATAAGTGATAATCGAATAATCAAAAAAGTAAATACATGACAAAAGTATAAGGGAATTTTCAAAATATGTACAACACCATGCCACCATTTTCTTTGATGCCTTTATTTCTTCTATTTTAATAATAGACAATAAAAGAGGAGGCTATAGAGAAACAAGAAATCCGTGAATTTTGCCTAACTAAATTAAATTCAAATAATGAAAATACACATAATAATAAAGAGTGAAATATTATAAGGTCATAAAAAACGACCACATTCATTATATGATAGTGACATTTTCCCATTAAAGAGACTTTGGAAAGATATAAATTCTATGAGATAATACATAAAGCTAATTGTTGTACCATATTATAGGCTAATTATAAGTACTTCCTATATGTTTTCCCATTTAATTTTATTTCAACTAATTAATTATATATCAATTTCACGCTTTTCACTATGCATAAAGCCGTATATGATGCCTTTATTATTTTGGTTTCATTATTTCAAGTACTTCCCCTAGCTATATTTGATAATTTTGATGATAGGACTCTCAAGTCTTAGCCTATATTATTACCTATCATCATTATTAATGGATGTCAAATATACGAGTTATTCTGAATTTTAACATGTTAAAATGAATTGAATTAAGTAATGATCAGTTCAAAAGTTATTTAGGTTGAAATCGATTAAAATTTAGATCATAATCGAACTTGTCTAATTCTTACTAAGTTTTAAATAAATTTTTTTCAACAATTTGTTCGAGTAATAACCCCTCCCCTTCCCTCGCATGCATTATATTGTGACTATATATAACAAATCATTTTTTTTTAAATGTCATTTTAAAAAATTATTTAGACAAAATTTCGCATGGATAATTTGTATTGCATAACAACACAATTTAAAAATAAGCTAAATTAAGTAAATCAAAATGGGTTAAGTTAATAAAATAAATGTGTCATTAATCCACTTTTAAACCTAAACGAGTTGGACGAGTTATGATTTTATCAGTTGGTTTTATTGCACCCTAATCATTACCATTACCCTAGTTTAAGTTTGGAGAGTTAACAATTTTAATCAAGCCGCTAAAACTATTTACGTACACATTCATCTTGGAGATTGTGTAATGCTTATCTCTTTGTAGCTGATGCAAATATATACTCAACCTATAACTAATATATATCAAATGTATAATAGTTTTATATATAATCAGTGTGTATAATTTTATATATACATTGAATATACACAAATTCCGTACACAACTATTATACTAATCAATTTGTAAAAAATATAAATATTTCTTTAAATGGGCCACTTTGGATTGTTGTGTATAACAATTATCCATTTGAGTTATATATACTGACGATCTAAATAATATTTCATACTCATATCGTGTAAGGTAACTAAAAGTAAATTTCTATGATATTATTAATTAATACTGTAATTTAAATGATACTATAATAAATATGCCATAATAAGTTAAACTATAAGATAGAGTAAAAATATCTTTCTAAATAGTCACAATATATTGCTTAAATCCTTAAACCTTTCACACATTTAATTTTCTTGATTGAGGAGAAAAATACTTCAAGTAGTACATTAGTGTCAGTCGAATAATTAACACTTTATAATTGAATAATATTTTTAATAATCCACTACAGACAATGGGATAAATAAGTAAAGAATTTAACTAACAGAGCTATTTAAAATATTATACAATCTAGCTAGTGGAATTAATCAACTAATAGAAAATTAGTATACACTTGGTTGAGCAAAACGACAAATGTTTATTTTTTTTTAAAGAAAAAATCGTATGGGGATTGGATTCTATTTTACAAAAAAATATCAATATATAGTAATAGGTTCAAACTGATTTTTAATAAGAGAAATTTTTATTTATAGTTATAGTTTTGCCTCTAATTATGAAATATAGTGATAATTTATGTATTTATAAAACACAATAACAATTGTATTCTTCGCACACATAATATAAAATATATTATATTCATACGTATATAATATTTTTATAGTGAAATACACTATATTCATGCACATAACGATCGTAGGTGCTATTCATAGGATAAAAAAAAGGTGTAAGGCTGGACTTTGGTTACTAAAAGCTGGATTTAATTCATCACATTAATTATATGCATTATTTGGTTGGCTAGCTATAGGGTAGTAGGAAAAAAAAAGAAGGGATTATTTATTAATACTTTAATAATTAATGCCTCAAAAAATCTTGAACTTTCAGCTACAATTACAGTGGGAAAAAAAATTGTGGAGTATATGGTGGAAGGAATTAAAACTTTTGAGAATTTTTGTACATTATTATAATGATAATAATAAAATATTTGGTATAAATGCTTGAATCTTGTTTATAAATAGGAAAAGTATAAAAAGGGAGTGTCATGAAGTTATTGGTTGTACTATCCTGAAGTTGTTATTAACTCATTAGTAATGTAATAATTATAATACTAAATTTATGGCCACAATCTTTAGTGAGTACATAATTGGTTCATGGTATAAAGAACTTTGAGCCCACTTTGATTATTATTTAATTTTTTTTATTGGTGTTCGATAGCAGTATTGGGGCCAGATTATATTCGAGTTCATGTATTGCATGACTCTTCTTTGAGGGTAGCGCGCTCTCAATATGATTTTTTTTCTATTTTTAGAAATTCAAATTTGAAACTTCTGATTAAAAATATAGAAATCTTATCCATCCCACCATCATTCATATTTGTAACTTAATCTTATTAGAGTCCAAATTGTACTTATCAGTTTTCTTCCAGCTTAATCTTATTAGAGTCCAAATTGTACTTATCAGTTTTCTTCCAGCTTAATCTTATTAGAGTCCAAATTGTACTTATCAGTTTTCTTCCAGCTTAATCTTATTAGAGTCCAAATT
>JAJOOS010012577.1:0-64320 GCA_029582725.1 Solanum chiquidenum
TTTGACTAATTGAATATAATCGTGAGTTAAAGTAAAGTCTAAACCATTTTCCTCGTGGGATCGACCCCAACCTACAAGTTGGGTTCTGTACTTGATAACGATCGCTTATGCTTCTGTAAGGAGGTGTAATTTGAGCGTATCATAAGGTAAGAAGAGATTTCCCATGTCTATAAAAGATAAGTTAGGTATGTTATGATAGGTGATAAGCTTGGATTGTTCTTCAGTTGCCTTCCATGACGAGTAATGTTTATTTGAGGTACCTTCAAGAAGTATTCCTTGTTTGTTGGAATGATCTATTATGTGCATTCATTATAATGCTTTTATGACTTGTGTTGCCTAACTCTTATGTTTATGTTGATGTTTATGCAAGCTATCATATTTAGTTCATTCTTGTACTTGTGCATACTGATGAGTCCACAAATTGGACTCATTTAGGGCTATATTTAAATAAAAATTATATCCTTAAATGCTTATTTTATGTCAATATATGATGAAAACCCTTAAGTTTCAGGTAATTAAAGCTTGAAGGAAAGCATATACATTACTTAGCAAAGAGGAACAAAACCGCTGAAAAGAACAACAAAACGAATGCATGAGGATCCCCGAGTCCACTTGGAGAGTCGCCGAAGGGTCTCACTTCGCCTTTTGTTCGAGTGTGTTGAGCCCTGAAGGAAAGGATCAAGTCAGCAGAAAAAGGGAACAGTTGACACATCATCGAGGAGTTCCGCGAAGCAGTACTATGTCGCCCAATGACACAGAGCACGACGATGTCAATGGATGGTGCAATACGGTGAAGAACTGCATCTAAGGGCGAATCACCGAGTCGATCGGTGATTCCGACTAATGTCGCCGAATGATCCACTGCATGATAAGTTTTTGAAAACTATAAATACTCGTTGAGAGGTTACATTTTAGTATCAGATTTTTAGTGTGAAACAATTAATAGAATTTTAGTACTTTTATTTTTTCTCTGCGTTTGAGAGGGTTTTGGAAACTTGAAGAAGAAGATGGCTTTATCTCCAAGGGTTTGGACTTAGGTGTCTTGGATTCTTCATTCTTGGCCTGTAACATGACTTAAATCTTCATACCCACTTGAATGCAAGCTCATTTAGGTATAAATTTCTATCTCTTGATGTGTGGGTAAAAACCCCAATTCTTGGGGTGAGATTTAGCGAATATGGGTTAAGATTGTTGTTGGGTCTTGCTTGTTGATAGATTAGATGTAGTTTAATGGTGATTTTGTCTAGTAGTTGTGGATGAATTTATCAAATTTGTAGTTACAAATACAAGTTTATTTATGTCTTTTCGGCTTGCGAGAGAGAGAGGTCGTGAAACCAAGACTACTAGATTGATGGCCTAAGGAGTGGGTCGGCATGAGGTTCAGCCCGAGAGGGTGAGCCCTAGTCCTATATCCCAACAGTCAGCTGGAGAGAGTGAGTGGGGTAAGGCGTAGGCTGGTCTTCATGCGGCAAGTGGGTGTCCGAGAGGAACACATTTGAAACGGGATAAGTTGCTCGAAAGAGAATTCATTTCCACGCATAGCTTAGACTAGTCACTATTAATCTATAAATTCTCTATCTAAGGTGTGTACCCAACAATTTAGATTAACCTGTATTCCGGTCAAATCCCAAGAATCCCCTCTCATTTATAGATTTCTTTATTATTTTTACTGTGTTTGCTATACTTGTGAGAAAACCCCCATTGTTAATTGACACTTTTGTGTCCCCCTTTAATTTAAAATATTTTTAATCGTTAATATCTTTAGCTACGACTAGTTAGAATTTTTTTTTTCTATTAATTCTCAAAACCGCTCACTTGGGACACGACCCCAACCCTTGATTGGGTTACTATACTTTGCACGATCATATTCTTATTCAAATGTAGGGTCCGGCGGTTCCGACTCTCATCCATGTGGCTAGGGTCTATAGTAGAGGCAAGGTTGAAGATTGGTGAGTCCTCATAGGATTTGAGGATGTGACCACTACTTTTCTTATGTTCTTTTCATTTTTAGTTATGAATATTGTTGTATGGGCTTTGTCCCAAGATTTTCATGTTTTAGATGGTGTTGAGACACCGTGTATTAGACTTCCGCTTTGTTTTATAAAGACTTCGATTGTATTGAAAATGTTTTAAATTTCCGTTCATTTCTATTATCTTATAGTATGATACTGATATGAGGCCTCTCGGGGTCTTGTATGCCATGTTACGTCTAGGGTGTACCCCTGGGTCGTGACAAACATCCTCAAAGGGCGACACCTATGATCAACATAATTATGGTGTCTAAAGTGTGGTGTTTTAAGTCTTTCCTAAATCATCATCACCTGGCACAAGGTGTAATGCCCGTAAATACTAGACCAACTTTTGCATGTCGATACACCATTGCTTAATTACTACAATATGTTTTATTCTCATTTCGGGAACTTGAAATTTTGTGATATTTGCAATCTTGCTTGACATAATTGTGATCGTAATTTAAGGTATTGTATGGGGGTATTTAAGTAATTTTCTAATTAGAATTACATGTAAATTGAATGTGTTGGTATTAGGTATATACATATAGGTATATATGTATACTTTTTGGGCAGCCTGCATTTATTTGGGCAGCACCTTTGAACAGCTGTGAAGGGGATAAACATCATTTTTTTTGCTGACTATATGTTTACACCTCCTGTATAGTGAAATTTGTGTTCTTTAGCTCTAAAAAACCTGGTGAACTCTCTCTAACTCTATTACTATCAAAATCACAAGAGAAAAACTTAGGTCCTTTTTCCTGGAATTGGAGACACACTCTTTTTTTGGTAAGTGACGAAATCTGTTTATGAGCTGGTTAGTGTTTTGTAGTTTATGCATATCTCTTTCTATAGAACTTGGTTTACAGTGAATAAATATTATTTGGGGATAATTAGTATACCTAAAACTCCTATGTTTATGTAAAACTATAATTTAGCTGGTATGGATTCGAAATATGGGACGCAACATAGGACAAGTTCTGTCCAGATTTTGGATTCAGAAATCCTGTATGGACAACTGTTAGTGTATCGATGATATCTTTTTGTACAAAGTATATTTTGCGGTGATTCTTGATTGTTTGCAACCTTACGTGACGTACATACATCTTTCATGAAGGATATACAGTCCAGTGTTTCCGTTTTCCTGTTCAAATCTAAGGTGCGACATGAGGTACTAGGCTGGCCAGAATCTATGTTTTGGGAGCATAGTCGTATTTGTACAGGTTAAGCTTACTTGTGATTATAATCCTGTTTTACTTCGACATTATTGAACTGCCAGGAATTAAAAAAGTTATTTAATTGTATTTTTAAGGTTTTATATACTCGTGAACAAGTTGAGGACCTTGAAACGTTGGTTGGACAACGGTCTGAACTCGCGAAGTTGTGTTGGACTGTTTCTTTGTTAAAGCACTCAGGTTTGTGTATAAACTTGTACTTGCACTCTTTTAACTGCTGGTATATCTGAAAGTTGATCTTGGTACCTTGGTTACCTCCTGTCACTTTGCATTGTCGTGTTGGTATTCATTAAGACGTTAAAGACGCTTGTGTAACTTGCCCACTTGGACGGATTGTTTGATCACTTAGCACTCTTGTTGGGACCTTGTCCTTCTTGTGGCTGTGACTTTGTCACTCTTGGCATGCCTCTTGATTCGGATCATTTACCATCTTGACTCTAGATTTTTAGTCCGTCTTAAGAATGGAAGTTGTCCAATTTAGTACGAACAAGAAAGCCATTTTTAATATGGTTCTTGGTTCTCTCGATTATTGGGTTTTGACCCTTCTTAATACCTGCTTGTGTTTGGTGTGACGACGTGATGTATATATTGGGCGAGCCTTGTTGTTTAATCTCTTTGAAAATGGTGCTATGAGCGTTCTTGACATTTGGATATTTAAATATCGAACTTGATATTCTTTATATATCGTTTACTTGATTTATTTAGTATGTTCAATTATGCTGCCCTTAACTTGAGAATGGTAACTTGCTGAAATTGAGGTCTCCAAACTTATAGTTTTTACACCACTAAGCTATATGCTTAGCGATAGTTGTTTCTATCATAGGGATTGTTCGAGAGCATGCTTGAAGTAGGCCATTGAAGATGGAGATTTTGAAAGCTTTAAGGAAGATTACATTTGCATATAGGCATAAATATTTTGTATAAACCTTAGGACTTGTACATGATCTATGTTTTGTATATTTACTTGGCGAATTTGAGGGGTGATTTGGTCGTGTCACCATGGGTTGAAATATAAGTATCGCTATATGTTTTGTTCTTTTTTGGGGTGTGTGTAAACCCAAGTCTTGTAATATCCTGAATCTACTATTACTTTATGAATGTTTGTGTGAAGCATGAGCAGGCAGATTTTGGTACTCGAAAGCTTGTCGGTTATTTGCTTAAATTACTTTTCGGAGGTCATTATGCATCTAATCCCTCTACTAGATTAAAATCAATATGGCCATAGTTAACCTCTTTTAAATGTCGCAAGTATTTAATGAGATTTCTTGTTTAAGTGGTAGTATCTTTTCGAAAGGGTCGCTACAAGTGTTGGTATCAAAGCCTAGGTTTGTGGTTCTAGGAATTTTGATTTGAATTACTTGTATACTTTCGAAAAATGTTCTATTTGTATTATTTGGGTAATTAATGGTTTATAATGTTTTTATTGCATGTAGAGTGCATATTTATCAAGTACATATCCCTAATGCAATGTGATCTTTCCTTTTGAAGTAATTAAGTCATAAACACTTTGTCTAACCGACCTATGGAAGCTGCTCGTGAAGGTTTGGGTGCCTCTATTTCCCAACCTCATGCATTGGAAGGGGTTGGAGAACATATCTCGAATCAGTATGTTCCCCACACTAGTGGTTCTGAAGTGGGAAACCAGTAGGGTGTAAGAGCAGGTCCACTTCCTCACATAAGTCATGGTACTCAAACCATGAATCCTCATTTACAACAAATGGCTGAATCGATGCATGATCCCCATGGGATTAACTTTGAGAAAATGGGGAAAATGGGTGGTGTGGAGTTTGAAGGCACAATTGATCACACTGATGCTGAACAATGGCTTGATCGCATAGAGAGGGCATTTCAGCAGTTAGAGTGTTCAGATGTTGCAAAATTTAAGTATGCTATTTCACTATTACAAAAGGATGCTTACAATTGGTGGGTAAGTGTTCCGAATGCCAAGGTAAAACCTTATGTTCTTACTTGGGATGATTTTCTTAAGGCATTTTGTATGAAGTATGTCCCACCTGCTTATTGTGATGCAAAGAAAAAGGAGTTTCTGAATCTAAGGCAACGAGGCATGTCTATTGCTGAATATGAATAGAAGTTTCTAAGGCTCTCTCGCTATGCTGGTGGTATTATTAAAGAGGAAAAAGACAAGTGGAGGATGTTTGAAGACAGTGTAAATGATTCCATTAGGAAGAATGTGGCAATACTGCAACATGAGAAATTTTGTAAGTTAGTGTCCGCTACTTTTACTTGGGAACGACTTGATAAAGAAGAAGCTAGTAGAAATGAAAATAGATTCCGAAAGCCTAGACCAGATTTTGGAGGTCCATCCAAAAGGGGAAGGTTTGATAATTCTAAGGTTGGTAGTGAGAACAGGCCACCTCAACAAAGGCAAAACAAATCAGAATTTTCTACAGCTAGCACTCCAAATTATGGCCAAGGCAACCCTCGTATTCCCACTTGTGCACAATGTGGAAAGAATCATTATGTTACTTGCAGGAGAGCTTTTGGTGCATGTTTCAATTGTGGGAGCTTTGATCATAAGGTGAAGGATTGTCCTAATCTTAATAATGCTCCATCGTTGAGAACTGAAGGCTCAGCTCATAAGCCTTCTGTCAATCCTCCTCAAACTAATAGAGGTGTAAGACCTAAAAACACTCAGGCAGCAAGTACAAGTGGAGCTAATCAAGCTAGTGGCCAAAGGGCTACTGCACGCGCTTATGCTACGAGGTAGAGGGATGATCAAGATGGACAAGACGTCGTTGTCGGTAAATTTCACTTATTTGGCTTATGTGTGTTTACATTATTTGATACTGGTTCTACATATTCCTATATTTGTTCTTCACTTGTTCTTCCTGAAAATGTGAAATCTGTGAGATTTAATTACGATGTGTTGGTTGAAAGTCCTTTGGGTTATCAAGTTGTGTGTAATCAAGTTTACCAAGATTGTCCCTTCATTATTCAAAACCTAGTCTTCCCTGGTCATTTATTTAAAATGCCCTTCAAGGATTTTGATGTTATTATCGGGATGGATTGACTTTATAAATATCATGTGGTGGTAGATTGTGGGTCTAAGCATGTGACTTTTAAAGATCCTACATTTTCACACATCATTGTACAAGGTGAAAGATCAGTGACATCTAGTTTTATTTCTGCGGCCTTGGCAAGAAAGTTGATGCCTCACATAGTTGATACACATTTGAAGTTGATGCGTCAAGGTTGTGGGGCATACCTTGCTCACATAGTTGATACACATTTGAAGAGTCCTTGTATCAAGGAAATACCTGTTGTATGTGATTTTCCAAAATTATATCCAGAAAACCTTCCGGGATTGCCCCAGGAAAGAGAGGTTGAATATCCAATCGAGCTTATTCCTGGATCTACTCCTATTTCGATCACCCCTTATAGAATGGCTCCAGCAGAGTTAAGAGAATTGAAAGATCAATTGCAAGAACTACTTGAGAAAGGTTTTATTCGACCTATTTTTCTCCTTGGGGAGCCCCTGTTTAATTCGTAAAGAATAAAGATGACACTCTTAGGCTTTGTATTGACTATAGACAATTGAACAGAATAACAATCAAGAATAAATATCCATTACGAAGAATCGAATATTTGTTTGACCAACTGAAGGGTGCTAAGGTATTCTCAAAGATTGATTTAAGGTCCGGATATCACCAACTGCGTGTTAGAGAGAAAGATGTCCCTAAAGCTGCTTTTAAAACTCGGTATGATCATTATGAATTTTTGGTGGTGCGATTCGGATTGGCGAATGCTCCTGCGGTATTCATTGATCTAATGAATTGGGTATTCAAGCCTTTTCTTGATCAGTTTGTGGTTGTTTTTATAGATGATATTTTAATAATTTCCAGAAGTAGTGAAGACCATGATAAACACCTCCGGATTATTTTGAAAATTTTGAAGGAGAAAGAACTTTATGCTAAACTTTCCAAGTGTGAATTTTGGCTTGATGGAGTAGCTTTTCTGGGACATGTTGTATCAACTGAAGGTGTGAAGGTAGATCCTAGTAAAATACAAGCCATTGTTGAATGGAGACCTCCCAAAAGACCGACTGAGGTAAGAAGTTTCTTGGGCTTAGCAGGATACTACAGAAGATTTGTGAAAGGCTTTTCCATTAGAACCTCTGCATTGACTAAACTCTTGCAGAAAAAAGTAAAGTTTATTTGGGATGACAAATGTCAAGAGAGCTTTGAAACTCTCAAATCCTTGTTGTCTTAAGCGCCTATTCTTACTCTACCAATTGAAGGGAAAGAGTATGTAGTATACAGTGATGCTTCTCACAATGGTCTCGGATGCGTTTTGATGCAAGAAGGGAAGGTAATTTCTTATGCCTCTTGGAAATTAAAACCGCATGAATTGAATTATCCTAATCATGATCTTGAACTTGCTGCTATAGTCATTGCTTTAAAAATATGGCGGCATTATTTGTATGGAGAGAAATGTCATATATTTACTGATCACAAGAGATTAAAGTACGTGGGTACTCAGAAGGAGCTAAACCTTCGACAACGTAGATGTCTTGAACTCATCAAGGATTATGACTGCACGATTGATTATCATCCAGGTAAAGCCAATGTGGTTGCAGATGCCTTAAGTCAAAAATCCTTCGCAAGCATTTCTTTGAGTCCTTTACCCTTCCTCCTTGAGTTAAGAGCCATGAATGTTTGTTTTACACCTGATTAAAATGGTTCAGTTAGTGCTAAATTGCAAGTAAAGCCAATATCACTTGAACTGGTGAAAAAAACACAAAAGTTAGATGAGAAACTTGTAAAACTGACCAGAGAAGCTCAAAATGGGGAAAAGCTTGATTTTACATTAACAGAAGATGGTGTATTATTTTATCAAAACAGGTTATGTGTCCCTAATGATGACAAATTGAGGAGAGAAATATTGAATGAAGCACATACATCACCATATGCGATGCATCCTGGAGGTACAAATATGTACCAGACCATCAAAGAACATTATTGGTGGAATGGTATGAAGACAGACATTGCGGAGTTCATTTCCAAATGTTTGGTTTGTCAACAAGTAAAGGCAGAACATCAAGTCCCAATTGGTTTACTACAGCCCTTATCGATGCCGGAATGGAAATGGGAGAGAATAACTAAGGACTTTGTTTCGGGACTTCCTCGCACTCAGAGAAATCATGATGCAATATGGGTGATTGTGGACACGCTAACCAAAAGTGCTCACTTCTTAGCAATCAGAATGGATTACTCACTTGAGGGTTTAGCCGAGTTGTACATTAATGAGATTGTAAGACTACATGGTATCCCTATGTCTATTGTATCAGACCGGGACCCAAGTTTTACATCTAGATTTTGGGGTAGCTTGCGGGAAGATTTGGGTACTAAGTTGAGGTTTAGCACTTCGTTCCATCCTCAAACGGACGGCCAGTCGGAAAGAGTGATACAAATTTTGGAGGATATGCTTCGAGCTTACATTATGAATTTTGAGGGTAGTTGGGACACACACTTGGCTTTGATAGAATTTGCTTACAATAACAGTTACCAATCGAGTATTGGAATGCTTCCTTCTGAAGCCTTATATGGAAGAAAGTGTCAGACCCCTATTTGTTGGAGTGAAGTTGGTGAAAGGAAACTTATTTGTCCTGAAATTGTGCAACAAACAGAAGACAAGGTAAAAATTATCAAGGATCGTCTAAAGATTTTTTCGGATAGACGAAATTCGTACGCTGATCTTAAAAGGTGTGACATTGAATATCAACTTGGAGATAAAGTATTCTTAAAGGTGTCTCCATGGAAAAAGATTATGAGATTTGGCCAAAAAAGAAATCTTAGTCCCCGATTTATTGGCCTGATGAGAAACTTGAAAGGGTTGGACCAGTTGCATATATATTGGCTTTGCCACCTGAGTTAGACAAGATCCACAATGTCTTCCCTGTTTCTATGCTTAGAAGATATCGATCTCATGTTCTTCCAGTTGAATCTATTGAGGTTAATCCTGACTTGACGTATAAGGAAGAGCCTATTCTAATTCAAGCTTGAGAAGTAAAGAAACTTAGGAACAAGAGAATTCCCTTAGTAAAGGTACTTTGGAGGAATCATTCTGGAAAAGAAGCTACCTGGGAAAGAGAAGAAGACATGAGGACCCAGTATCCGCACTTGTTCCGGGGCTAGTGTAAGGTAAATTTTGAGACGAAATTTCTTGAAGGGGGAGAAAGTTGTAACGCCCCTAAATACTAGACCAACTTTCGCATGTCGTTACACCATTGCTTAATTACTACAATATGTTTTATTCTCATTTCGGGAATTTGAAATTTTGTGATATTTGCAATCTTGCTTGACATAATTGTGATAGTAATTTAAGGTATTGTATGGGGGTATTTAACTAATTTTCTAATTAGAATTACATATAAATTGAATTTGTTGGTATTAGGTATATACATATAGGTATATATGTATGCTTTTTGGGCAACCTAAAATTATTTGGGCAGCACCTTTGAACAGCTGTGAAGAGGATAAACATCATTATTTTTGCTGACTATATGTTTACACCTCCTCTACAGTGAAATTCGTGTTCCTTAGCTCTAACAAACCTGGTGACCTCTCTCTAAATCTATTACTATCAAAATCACAAGAGAAAAACCTAGGTCCTTTTTTCTGGAATTGGAGACACTCTTTTTTGGTAAGTGACGAAATATGTTTCTTTGCTGGGTAGTGTTTGGTAGTTTATATCTCTTTCTATATAACTTAGTTTACAGTGAATAAATATGATTTGGAAATATAATTCGTCTACCTACAATTCCTATGTTTATGTAAAACTCTAATTTTGCTCTTATGGATTCGAAATATGGGACGCAACATAGGACAAGTTCTGTCCAGATTTCGGATTTAGAAATCCTGTATGGACAACTTTTAGTGTATCGATGATATCTTTTTGTACAAAGTATATTTTGCAGTGATTTTTGATTATTTGCAACTTTACGAGACGTACCTACATCTTTCATGAAGGATATACAGTCCAATATTTCCGTTTTCCTTTTCAAATCTAAGTTGCGACATGAGGTACTAGGCTGGCCAGAATCACTGTTTTGGGAGCATAGTCGTATTTGTACAAGGTAAGCTTACTTGTGATGATAATCCTGTTTTACTTTGACATTATTGAGCTTCTAGGAATTAAATAAGTTATTTAATTGTATTTTTAAGGTTGTATATACTCGTGAACAAGTTGAGGACCTTGAAACGTTGGTTGGGTTACGGTCTGAGCTCGCGAAGTTGGGTTGGACTGTTTCTTTGCTAAAGCACTGAGGTTTGTGTATAAACATGTACTTTCACTCTTTTAACTACTATTATATCTGAAAGTTGATCTTGGTACCTTGGTTACCTCTTGTCACTTTGCATTGTCGTGTTGGTATTATTTAAGACGTTAAAGACGCTTGTGTAACTCGCCCACTTGTACGGATTGTTTTATCACTTAGCACTCTTGTTGGGACCTTGTCCTTCTTGTGGCTGTGACTTTGTCACTCTTGGCATGCCTCTTGATTCGGATCATTTACCATCTTGACTCTGGATTTTTAATCCGTCTTAAAAATGGAAGTTGTCCATTTTAGTACGAACTAGAAAAGCATTTTTAATATGGTTCTTGGTTCTCTTGATTATTGGGTTTTGACCCTTCTTGATACCTTCTTGTGCTTGGTGTGACGACGTGATGTATATATTGGGCGAGCCTTGTTGTTGAACCTCTTGGAAAATGGTGCTATGAGCGTTCTTGACATTTGTATATTTAAATATCGAACTTGATACTCTTTATATATTGTTTACTTGATTTATTTAGTATGTTCAATTATGTTGCCCTTAACTTGAGAATGGTAACTTGCTGAAATTGAGGGCTCCAAATTTATAGTTTTTACACCACTAAGCTATATGCTTAACGATAGTTGTTTCTATCGTAGAGATTGTTCGAGAGGATGCTTCAAGTTGGCCATTGAAGATGGAGATTTGGAAAGCTTTAAGGAAGATCACATTTGCATATAGGCATATATATTTTGTATAAACCTTAGGACTTGTACATGATCTATGTTTTGTATATTTACTTGGTGAATTTGAGGGCTGATTTGGTCATGTCACCATGGATTGTAATATAAGTATCGCTATATGTTTTGTTCTTTTTTGGGGTGTGTGTAAACCCAAGTCTTGTTATATCCTAAATCTACTATTACTTTATGAATGTTTGTGTGAAGCATGAGCAGGCTGATTTCGGTACTCGAAAGCTTGTAATATTCTTGTTATTTCATCCTTGAGTGTGAGGATAATATATATATACATGAAAAGCTTTTCGGTTATTTGCTTAAATTACTTTTCGGAGTTCATTATGCATCTAATCCCTCTACTAGATTAAAATCAATACGGCCATAGTTATCCTTTTTGAAATGTTGCAAGTATTTAATTAGATTTCTTGTTTAAGTGGTAGTATCTTTTCGAAAGGGTCGCTGCACAAGGCCTCCTTAGTCATATCAGTACCATATGTCCTAGGATCTTCAGTCTCAAACCAACCAACCAGAGAGCAACAATGCATATCATATAAGATCTCGATTAGGGCCATCGTAATATTAGAGTGGTAGTTATTTTTGAACACAAACTTCGCCAAAGGCAAGAACTTCTCCCAATGACCTATGATCCCCAAATCATAGGCCCGCAACATATCCTCAAGAACATAAATAGTATGATATGACTACTCATCTGTCTGCAGGTGGAAAGTTGTGGTAAGGTAAACACGAGTGCCCAATTCTTACTAATATGTCCTCAAAATGCTAGAAGTGAACTGAGCACCCCAATCAGCTTCTATAGAGACAGGAAAACCATGAAGATGAACAACCTCTCAAATGTAGATAGGAACATATCTCTTGTCATTGAATGAATACAAAACACGGAGGAAGTGAGCTGACTTAGTCAATCGCTAAACTATGATGGAAATATAGTCAACACCAACTACAACATTTTAGGTCTTTAGCCACCCTAAAAAACTGTGGCCTAAACTATCAAAAAGTGTGGCCTTTGACCTAAGGCCACAGTTTTATACATTAGGAAACACTTTTCGGGGGTGTGGCCTAAACAAGCATAACTTTTGATCTAAGGCCACACTTTTCAAGTTTTGCTTTAAGTGCTACGGTTCAAAAGTGTGGCCTTTAAGGTACAAAGGCTAAGCTTTTAGGACCTCATATGGCAATGTTTGCATGACCTCAAACTAAAAATTTCAAGTGTGGCCTTTACTATCATGGGCTACACTTGCAAAACGTAGCATTTGCAACCTCTTCTAAAGCAACATTTGTTAAGTGTTGTGTTGGATAATTTTCATGCCATAATTTGAAAGGAATAAGCCACACTAATAACGTTTTATGGCCACAATTAAAAAGTGTGGCAATTTTAAAAACTATAAATAATATTATAAAAAAAATTATATGCTATTTTAATATTTTTTTTTATATTTCTAATTGTCACATTATACATAACTATGCTATTTTGATGATTTCAAGCACAAAATTCACTAATAAATAACTTAAAAATAATAATCCAATTATATAAATTTGCAAATATATTAAATCTCTAGGTCATAAATTGGATAATCACATAAGAGAGGAGAATTTAGAAAGGGCACTTAGCTGAAGCGATGGAGCAAAAACCTTTGAAAATGAAATTTAGGTTTTAGTTTTCTAGAAATTGAGGGAAATAGATATTATGGAGGAATCTTATTATTTTAGCAAAATTATATTATATCCATAGTAGTCTTATTTTTTAGATATTGGGGAAAAAATATATGGACGAAACTCGTTATTGCATAAATATTTATGAGAATTAATAGGACAGACTTATAAAGTGTTGTTTTTAGAATTATAAATACAGCACAATTTAAAGTGTGGTATATACATATAATTAAGTGTTTTCCATTGTTCTATGATTTGGCAACGCTTATTATGTAACACCCCAAAAATTAGAAGACTAGCAAAGGAGCCAAGTGGAAGGTCATAAGCCCATGACTGAGCCATGGAACCTTTCATATAGACCAGATGGGCTATGAAGGGCACCACAGCTCATGGTTGTGCCCGTGGTTGCCTTCTAGTGTTTTGCCAATAGGGACACCCCTCCAACAAGCCCTTAGACCACTCGTGGTGAGCCACATGACCCATGGTGCTGGCCGTAAAAGGGAGGCAGAACCACCTCTAGGATGACCTCCTCACACGAGCCCCTAGACGGCTCGTGAAGGGCTAGACGACCCATGAATGTGGGCGTGTTGAGGCGGCTTGACTTGCCAAGCCACTGGTCTAGGGACGACGACTTCCTAGACGGCTCGTGGAACCCTAGACGGCTCGTGTGGGCCTCCATTAGGAGGTTCACATTAGCTGTAAGTTAAGAGCAGTTGGGTCTTTTCCTAATTATTTTATCTTGATACTAAGTCATTTTTCCGTTATCTAGAACCCATAGATAAGTGTTATTAATCCCAAAACTTACCCATTCAAGTCATTATCTTAAATATACCAAAGAAGATCAAGTTTTTCCTCTCCAAAATATTTCTCTCACTAGAAAACATAAAGAAGAAGAAGGGTCCAACCTGGAGTTTCAAGGCAAGTATCCAACTCCACCATTGAAGGCAAGATTTTTGCATTGAGGTATGATAGTTTTCATCCATGGATTTCTTCCACTCATGGAGTTCCCAAATTCTCTTATTTGCAATGTTAGCAATCCTCAATTAAGTTAGGTTTTCTTTAATTGCCATGGATTCTCTTGATTATTGATTTAACTGATTAAATTGTGATCTCTGATGCATGAATTGATGAAATACTGTGATTTTATGATGATTTCCCTCTTAACCCATGTACATCCCATGTTCTTATGAGATTACTGTAAATGTTTTAAGGATGCTTTTAGAGTAAACTATCAATGATGATGATTATTGTTGTGTTGTTGAAAGGATTTCTGATAAACACATTAAGGCATGATTTGAGAAAGGAATTTCTCACCTAAAAAATTCTTAGGGTTGCAAGGTTTTCTCAACTAAACTATGAATCAAAGATCTTAGGAGCTATTCTAATAATAACTAGCTTGGATATGTTACTTAATTGTACCTTTCCATGGATGATGCATTACCTAGCTTAGATTGGTTATTGAATGATACCCTTCCATGGATAACATATGAATTAGCTTGTATTGACAAGATTACGTTCCCTTCCATGGATAATAAGAATAAGTTAAGAAAACGACTACTCTGTGTGAAATATGCTTAGCACCGATAGGATATTGAGATCGAGGCTCTGTCGTTTGTAGAGGTCATGTTTCTAGCAGCAATCTCCTTATCTCTTACCTATGAGCCCCCATAGGAAGATTGTCTAGATAGACATTAGCTAGTGGATCCAATAGCTATAAGTTCATGGTACTTCTTTGGCAAGTGGGACACCCCTTTTTCGGTGTGGGGTAGACACCGGATTCCATGTTGATAGCTCACATGGTCTTATATGTCGGTTAAGACTATTTCCCACAAATGAGAAAAGTTATGATGAATCAAGTTTACTTCAAAGAAGTATTGTAAGTATGTTTTAAGATGATGTTCACTTGCGTTGATCGTGGTTTTATGACTTATGGTTTCTAACTCTCAAGTTACATGTTTTAGCTTGATCATTGCATACTTATGAAAAGGTCCCTTTTAAACATGATTTAAATGTTTTATGCATAGCTATCATACTTGGTACATTGTTTTGTACTAACACATACTCTTGCCTACATTTTCCCAAATGTAGCATCCGACTGTCAGGGTTTTCAGTTTTGTGGTTTGACGTTTGCGTAATCAAGACACAACTTCCGATTCAAGTGTCTATGATTGTACAATAGTAATATAACCCAACCGAATGGGTTGGAGTCGAGTCCCAAGGGAGCGGTTTCTGAGAATTAAAACTTAAGTGCGAAAGTGCTAGAGTTAACCATAGCTAAAAATATTATCGAGTAAAAACATCATAATTTAAGGGGTTGACACGAATGTCAATTATCAATGGGGGGGTTGTAGTCGATTAACAACTAAAACAGCGAAAACAAAAAGATGTTAATATAGGGAGATGTGATTCTTGGAATGTGATAGGAATATGGGATAAACTACACAATCGGGTAAATGCTATAGATAATCAATTGCTGAACATTTGTAACTATGCTAGACTTTAGAGGGGTAAATTCTCTCTCAAGCAACTTACCCCGAATAAACTCAATTTCTATCGAACACCGAGTTACCACTTTTAAGCACAGCCTCCGCCTCAGCCCATTCACTCTCTTGAGCTGAATGTGTGGGAAAAGGTCTAAGACTCACTCTCTCGAGCTGAACCCATGACGACCCAATAACCACCGGCTATCGATTTAGTAGTCTTAGTTTTAAAACCTCTCTCTCTCTCGCAAGCCAAAAACACTAAGATGAAATCGTATTTGTAACTACAATCCCATTAAGTTCAAAAGAAACTACTAAATAAAATCACATTTAAACAACAAATAGACTAACAATAAGCAATACCCAACAGGAAATTTAACCCATATTCTCAAAATCATACCCCAGGAATTGAGGTTTTAGATAGACATAAAGAAAAGGAAGAAAATGATACCAAATCAAAGTAATATCAACTAGGTATGATTTATATTCACTTTAAACGAGGCTAGGATGAAGAATCTTTAACACCCACTTCCGATTTCTTTGAATTGGAAGTCTTCAATCTTCAAAAGCTAAGCACAAGGTCTCTCTACTTGAAACTTAGAAAAATAAACTATTGGATCATTCAGTGCAGTTAGTTAGGGATGCCGATGCACTCAGCGATCCGCCCTTTGGTCTGCTTCATCGCCTTTCAGCTCTTGCCTTCAGCATCTTCGCTTTCTGGATCATTTGGTGATATATTACTGCTTCGCGGAACTGTTCGGTGACACGTTGACTGCTCCTTTTCATAACCGACTTGATCTTTTTCTTCAGGGCTCAGCACACTGCAATTTTGGGAAAGGTTAAGGCCTTTGATGACTCACCGAATGCATTAGGCGATCCTTAGGCCTTATTTTCTTCGTCTTTTCAGCCATTTTTTTCCTTTTTGCCAAGTAGTGTCTATGACTTGCCTCAAACTTCAAATACCTGAAATTCAGGATTTACATCAGTTATTGAGACAAAATATGCATTTAAGGACACTAATTCTATTAAAATGAAGCCCTAAATGAGTCCAAATTGTGGACTCATCATGGCTAGAGGTTGATTTGCGAGATTCTCAAGCTTTGATATGTCCTTATGCTACGAGGATGTATTATCATTGATTTTAGTTTCTGTCTTACTTTCTCTTTTGGACATGATGCATGGGCTAGGCCAATTTCATTATATTGTATTAGATGGTAATTGAGACAAGTGTTTTAGACTTCCGATTTACTTTTGTAAAGCATTTAGACATGAAATGTTCTTCTTTATCTCTTTTTTTTAATCTCATGTTGTTAATGCTTAGTGACTTGTATGGGCCCTCTCCTATACGCCATGTTACATTTAAGGTATACCAGTGGGTCGTTACAAACTTGGTAATCAGTGCACAATGTTTAGAATGGTCCTAGGATGTCTCATAAGTAACGTCGAGTAGAGTCTTATTCATGAGTGTGAAGTGCACCAAATATATGAATGAGAGGCTACAAGATGATTATGAAACTCCACTTCTTTCATTACTCTAAATTCATGCGATAGAGTTTAACTCTATAAGGTCTCTGTCCTAATCCTTATCTGATGCTCTACAGGATATTACTAGTCGAAGTGCTTATGCAAGAAGTAATGTGAGGGAGAATGTGGAACAAGAAGCTCCTTCTCAACCTCTGATCGACCCTTCGGCCGAGCTAGGGCTTCTTTCCAAGTGTTGGCACAAGCCGATAGGGAGGTTGCCGTTCATGTAAACCTAAAGGTGGGTAAAATGGAATCTAGAGTGAGGGATTTTACTAGAATAAATCCTCCAGAGTTTCATGGTTCTAAGGTTGAGGAAGATCTTCAAGAGTTCATTGATGAGGTTGGTATTGATGATCATGTGAGTGACGCTAGTGGAAAAGGCGGAGTTTGCCGCTTATCAACTTAAGGGTATTGCTCAAATATGGTACAACCAATGGAAACAGGGGATGCCGCGTGATGTGGGTCCTCTTGATTGGGAAAAGTTCAAAGTTGCTTTCCTGAATAGATTATTTCCCCTTGTAATGAGGGAGGCAAAGGTGCTTGAATTCATCAACCTTCATTAAGGAAATATGAGTGTGAAAAAATATGCTTCGAAGTTCACACAACTATCTTGATATGCTCCTACCATGATTGCTAAACTATAGCAATGATGAGTAAGATCGTTCTGGGTGAGTCTGAAATGGTTGTTAAAAGTTGTTGTACCGCCATGGTTTTTAATGACATAGACATTTCTCGTGTCATGGTTCATGCTCAACAGATCAAAGAGGAGAAGCATAAGGAATGGTCTAGGGAGACAAAGAGGGCTAAAACCAGTTATGGTAATTTCTCTCATGCAAGATCTGATGGACATGGTCATTCTAGATTTTGACAAAGGTTTTCCGGTAAAGTTTCCTCCAATGCTCCTCCTAAGTTTAACAAAGATAAGGTTTCTAACCCTAAGCTTTAAGGAGGGAATGATAGTGGATCTTCACTGCAGATGTCTACATGTGCTAGGGGTGGAAGGTAGCACGAGGGTAAGTGCATAGTCGGCACGAATTGTTGCTATGATTGTGGTATGAGCTGTCATTAGATGAGGGATTGCCCAATGCTTATGGCTAAAGGAAGAGAGGGTAAGCAAGTTCCTCTTAGTGGTTCACGTTCCAATGCTCCCAAGAAAAACCAATTCTATGCACTTCAGACTCATGGTGAACAAGAGGGTTCTCCCGATGTGGTTACAGGTATGTTGAAAGTCTTTCAACTTGATGTTTATGCTTTAGTTGATCCCCGGTACTACCATGTCTTTTGTGATGCCATATGTTGCTATGAGGTTTGATGTTCTTCCAGACGTGTTGCTAGATTCCTTTTTTGTCTTTACTCCTATTGGTGATTCTATTTTGGCTAAGAGGGACTATAGAAAGTGTCCCACCTCCTTGTCCCATAGTTATTTTTGTTGACTTTGTAGAAGTTGATATGCTATATTTGATGTTATCCTTGGTATGGATTGGCTGCATTCCTGTTATGCTTTTATTGATTGTAGAACTCGTGTAGTCAAGTTTTATTTCCCGAATGATCCTGTCTTAGAGTGGAAAGGGGGAAAATTTATCTTAAGGGTTAATTTTTCTAATGTCTTGAAGCTAGAAAGATGATTGCTATGGGTTTCTTATACCATCTAGTTAGGGTGAGGAATGTAGATTCTGAAATCCCTACTCTTGAGTTGGTCTCCATTGTTAATGAGTTTCTGGATGTATTCCTAGATGACTTACCCGGTGTTCCTCTCGAAAGGGAAATAAACTTCGGTATTGACCTTCTCCCAGATTTACAACCTATCTCTATTCTTCCTTAATGAATGGCTCTGGCTGAACTTAAATAATTGAAAGAACAATTGAAAGATTTATTGGATAAGGCATTCATCAGACCGAGTATCTCTCCATGGGGTGCTCTAGTTTTTTTTCTTAGAAAGAAAGATTATTCCCTTCGTATGTGTATTGACTATTGCACGTTGAACAAGGTGAACATTAAGAATAAGTACCCTCTTCCAAGGATAGATGATTTGTTTCACCAACTTCAAGGACCAAATTACTTCTTCAAGATTGACCTTTGGTAAGGTTATCACAAATTGAGGGTGAAAGAAGATGACATTCCGAAAATGGCTTTTCGAACACGGTATAGTCATTATTAGTTTTTGGTTATGTCTTTTTGTTTGACCAATGCTCTAGAATATTTTATGGATTTGATGAATATGGGGTTTAGACAAAACCTTGACATATTTGTGATCGTATTCATTGATGATATCGAAATCTATTCAAGGAGTGAGGCTGAGCACATTGATCACTTGAGGATTGTGTTTCAAATTCTCAAAGACCAACAACTCTTTGCAAAGTTTAGCAAATATCAATTTTGGTAAAGGTCCGTGGTTTTTCTTAAGTCACTTTTTTCAAGTAAGGGTATTGAGGTAAATCCGAAGAAGAAAGATGCGGTCATGAGTTGGCCTAGTCCTCTATCACCTTCAGATATTAGAAGTTTCTTGGGTTAAGCTGGTTAGCACAAAAGGTTTGTTGAGGGGTTTTCTTAGATTCCCTGTCTATTGACAGCATTGAGTCAAAAGAAGACTAAGTTCAGATGGTCCGAAGTATGTGCAAAGAGTTTTCAGGTATTGAAGGATAGATTGACTTCTACTCTGGTGTTGACCTTACCAGAAAGTACTGAACGCTTTTTGTTTATTGTGATTCCACGAGAATTGGACTACGATTTGTGCTTATGCAAAACGTCAAAGTTAGTGCTTATGCTTCAAGGCAATGTAATATCCATGAGAATAATTATTCTACCCATGATCTTGAATTAGCGGCGGTTGTATATTCCTTAAAGATTAAGAGGCACTAGTTGTATGGTGTTCATGTTGATGTTTTCACCAAACACAAGAGTCTGCATATGTGTTTAATCAGAAGGATCTGACTCTTCGCCAAAGAAGGTGGCTTGAATTATTGAAGGATTATGATATGAGTGTTCTCTATCACCCTGGTAAGGCGAATACAGATGCTCTTAGTCAGTTATCTATGGGAATGGTTTCTCACTTTGAGCAAGATAAGAAGAGTTAGTTGGAGATGTTCACAGATTGGCCTAGTTGGATCTTCAGTTAGTGGACTCCACGAAGGGTGATGTTAGGTTCAAGCAAGGTCTTGACCAAACTTTGGTTGAATTAAAAGAAGGGATGCTTAAGAAATTCGTTGAGGCTTTCTCCCAATGGGAAGATGGTGTACTTAGATATAAAGATCGTTTGTGTGTTCCAAATGAAGATGACTTAAGGGAAAAGATCTTATTAGAAGCCCATAGTTCTCAGTATTCCATTCACCCGTGAGCCACCAAGTTGTACCGTGACTTGCGGGAGATCTATTGGTGGAATGGGATGTAGAAAGGTATTGCGGAGTTTGTGGCTAAGTGTCCTTTCTTCTTCTTCAAGTTCTAGAGAGGGAAATATTTTTGTGAGGAGAATCAATCTTTTTTTAAGATTTTGGAAGAATGAAGTGAATGGGGTGAATTTGGGGGTCAAAATGTTTATTTAGGGGTCTTAATGAAGGGTAAAACGACGTAGTATAGGAACTAATTAATTTAGGGAAATACCCAACAACCCCTGACATTAACTTCTGCCTCACAACTCACGACTTGAGACTGAAGGACCGTGGACTGACAAACAGCCCGTACTGCATACTCGTTAGTAGGTTCAGAGAGTTTTAGCCTGACCTACGGTTCACCTAGCCAC
Source organism: Solanum chiquidenum (assembly GCA_029582725.1). Classification (NCBI taxonomy): domain Eukaryota; kingdom Viridiplantae; phylum Streptophyta; class Magnoliopsida; order Solanales; family Solanaceae; genus Solanum; species Solanum chiquidenum. Next base: position 20,664 of record JAJOOS010012577.1, read on the forward strand.
GAGTCATGGACCCATCGACGGTTCGTGGGTCCATGTTGTGGTTCCTGCATTTCACAGCCTCCTTGATGCCTCTCTACCGGCCCACCAACGATTTGTGGTTGGCCTTGGTCAGATGGCACCTTCGAGTTCTAACATGCTATTTGTCCTCTTTCGAATCGAGGTGTTACATTATCTCTCCCTTGTGATCATTCGTCCTCGAATGAGATTCAAGCTAGTTTTAAAAGAGTAGGAGACGAACTAAAAACCCAACCTACGATGCAATTTCATCTAAATGCGTATAACAAAGGAGGAACTATCGACTCCAAGCTAGGACAATATCAAAACATCATAAGAGGGGTGAAACTAAGTCTAACAACCCATAATGCATGCAATGCACAAATCAAGGAGAAACATCAACTCCAAGATTGACATACTCAATGCATCATAAGGAAAGTAGGAATTACATCTAGCAACCCAATATGCATGAAATTCAAAATTGCTCATGTTCAAGAAGGAACGACCTTCTCCGAGCTAAAAGCATGCTCAAAACAATCTCATGAAGCTTATATACATTTCATTCTCAAAAGCATAGCTAAAGCACGTTCAACAACTCATCACATGAATTCTATAGGCAACTCGTACTCAATGCACAATAACAAGAGGAAAATAAATCATGTAAACATAGTTTCTTTCAAAACAGAAGTTTTTCATGAACATGCATAATAAGAAAATCATGGAAACACGTAAGACACATGACTCAAATACAAAGAAAAAACAATGAGGAAATCTTTACCTCAAGCTAGAGCAACAATATAAGGAAAGATATAAGGATATCGGGACATTATATCGGCCTCGGCCTCCCAAGTAGCACCCTCAACTAATTGATTCCTCCACAACACTCTCATAGAAGCTAATTTTCTATCTCTACAATATTTTCACTTGCCTGTCTAAAATCTCAACCGGAACTTCCTCATAAGAAATATTCTTCTTAACTCCCAAACCTTATAAGGGAACTATGGATGTCGGATCTCCAACAGATTTTTTCAACATAGAGACATGGAAAACTGGATGCACCAATGCCAACTCATAAGTCAAATCTAGTTCATAAGCAACCTTACCAAAAGGGCTCAAAATTTGATAGGGGCATACATACCGGGGACTAAGCTTCCCTTTCTTACCAAACCTCATTACACCTTTCATGGGTGAAATTTTCAATTAAACCCAATCATGAACATCAAACTTGAGGTCTCTTCTTTTAACATCAACATATGACTTTTGTCTACTTTGAGCCATTTTCAACTTTTCTCTTATAAGTCAAACTTTCTCTATAGCCTCATGTACTAACTGCGGACCAATCAAGGAAACTTCACCCACCTCAAACCAACCTATAAGAAATCTACACCTCCTACCATAAAGAGCCTCAAATGGAGCCATACTAATACTAGATTTTTTATAGGTAAATTCGATCAATGGCAAATGATCACACATTTACCCTTAAAATCAATCACAGAAGCTCTCAACATGTCTTCCAATGTTTGAATAGTACGCTCCGCTTGCCCATCGGTTTGTGGATGAAAAGTCGTGCTAAGCTTAACCTTTGTTCCAAAACCCTTTAGGAAAGTCTTCCAAAACTATGAAGTGGATTGGGTACCACGATCGGAAATAATGGATAGAGGCAATCTATGAAATTATACCATTTATCTTATGTACAACTTAGCATAATCCTCCTCCGAATAGGAAACCTTGATGGGAATAAAATGAGCCAATTTTGTCATCCGATCTACTATTTCCCAAATAAAGTCATGTTGTCACCGGGTGCGAGGTAAACCAACAATAAAGTCTAAATTCACATATTCCCACTTCCAAGTAGGAATATCAATGTCTTGGGATAAATATCCCTGTTTCTGATGCTAAAGTTTCAGTTGTTGACATTTAGGACACTTAGTCACAAATTCCGTAATATCCTTCTTCATCTCATTCAACAAATAGATCTCTCACAAAATAGGGTACATCTTGGTAGCTCCAGGGTGAATGGAATATTGAGAACTATAGGCTTCTAACAAGATTTGTTCCCTCAAGTTATCAAAATAAAATATACATAAACGACCTTGAAATCTAAAGAAACCATCTCCCCCTTAGAGAGAAAGCCTCAATGGATTTCTTAAGCATCGCTTCTTTTGATTCTACCAAAATTGGATCAAGACCTTGCTTAGCTTTCAGATCATCCAAAAAAGACGATTTGGAACTATTGTGAACAATAACACTACCCTTGGTGAAGTCCACTAATTGAAAACCTAATAGAGTCAATATATGAACATCTCAAACCAACTCTTACTTTTCATCCTCAATATAAGCAACACTACCCAAGGATAATCCACTAAGAGCATCCGCCCTCACATTTTTTCCTATTCGGGGTGATAAAGAACACTTATGTCATAATCCTTTAATAACTCAACCCACCTTCTTTGGTGAATATTTAGATCTTTCTGATTAAAAACATATTTTAAACTCTTGTGGTCAGTACACACATGAACATGAACTCCGCACAAATAGTGTCTCCAAATATTTAAGGAATAAACGACCGCTGCAAATTAAAAGTCGTGAGTAGGATAAATCTTCTCATGAATTTTAAGTTGTCTTGAGGCATAAGCAATAACTTTCCTATTTTGCATAAGCACACACCCTATCCCAATTCTCGAGGTATCATAATTAACCACAAAACCATATGTCCCTTCCGGTAAGGTCAACACCGGAGCAGAAGTAAATCTATCTTTCAACTCTTTCAACTCTTCTTGTATGCTTCGAACCATATAAACTTAGTCTTATTTTGAGTCAAAGTCGTCAAAGGAAAGGCGATTCAAGAGAATCCATCAAGAAACCTTCTATAGTAACTAGCCAAATCCAAGAAACTTCTAATATCTGAAGGAGTTAGAGGTCTAGGCCAAATCTTGACCACATCCTTCTTCTCAGGATCTACCTCAATACTCTTACTCTAGACAATATGCCCAAGAAAACCTACGGACCTTAGCCAAAACTCATATTTACTAAAATTAGCAAAGAGTTGTTGGTCCTTGATAATATGCAACACAATCTTGAAAAGATCAATATGCTCATTCTTACTTGTCGAATAGATCAATATATCATCAATGAACACAATTATGAACATATAAGGTATTGTCTAAACACCCTATTCATCAAATCCATAAATGTCATCGGAGCATTAGTCAATCAAAACGACATTACCAAAAACTCATAATGACCATACCGAGTTCAAAAAGTCATCATCAGAATGTCATTTTCCTTCACCCTCAATCAGTGATAACCCGATCGAATATCAATATTAGAGAAGTAACTTGCTCCTTGAAGTTTGTCAAACAAAAAATCTATCCTTGGAAGATGATACTTATTCTTATTAGTCACCTTGTTTAACTGATGATAGTCAATACACATACGAAGAGAACCATCTTTCTTTCTAACACGCAAAATCGGAACACCCCAACAAATCCTTTATTTATTCTTTCAACTCTTTAGGTTCTACCGGAGATATACGGTAAAGAGGAATAGAAATAGGATGCGTACCTGGGAAAAGGTCAATAAAAAAGTCTATTTCCCTTCCGAGAGGAAAACCGGGCAAATCATCTAGAAACACGTCCGAAAACTCATTAACAATCAGGACCGCCTCAAGAATAGGGGTTTCGGAATCCACATCCTTCACCCTAACTAGATGATAAATGCAACCCTTAGAAATCATCTTTCTAGCTTTAAGACAAGAGATTAACTGACCCTTAGGCATAGAATTTCCCCTCTTCCACTCTAGGATTGCTACGACCCGAGCCTACACCCCATACGCAACACAACATACAAGACGCCGAAATGCCTTATACAAGCTTCATACCATTCATAATATAATACATAAGAAAATGGTACGGATTTTAAAACTTTTAATCTATATAATCGAAAACTTTACTTAAAAACAAACAACAAAAGTCTAGCTTGTCTCACATGCAACTTAAATCAAAGATAGGGTCACAGCACTTCAACATAGTCCGGAACATAAAATGACATAAAAGAAACTAGAAATGACAACTCTTGTCCTCAAACCATGAGGACTCACCAATTAGCTTTGGAGAGAATGAATCCAAGCTTTGAACACTAGAAGTCGCCTTAAGATCCAGAACCTATACTTTTAAAAATGTGGAAGAAATATGGATTAGCACAAAAATGTACTAGGTATCATAGCCATGAAAAAATCATGCCTAAAAGGACATTTTGGTTGAAAACCATGCTTATGCCAAGTTTGAGATTCATCATGCATCTTTAGTACAAACACCTAGGACATAAGCATATTCATCATATAAGTCATTATAACACATTAGCACCCTCATCTAAGACAACCCTGAGTTATACTTGTGCAATGTGTGAATAGCATCCCATAATACCATTCATACTAAGTACCACTTTGAGGCCACCATAACATACTTACCATTCTTCATTCTCATCTTTAGTCAATAATCATAGACAAGGAACATTCACATTTAATAAGGCATGACAAGGAAAGCAACTCATAATAACATTTCAAAGCTAAGCATTCATCTTTACATTAATCCTTTAAGTCAACATTCTCATTAGCATCATTATGAGCACATTCATTTCATTAGACATTAAGACATTAGAGAAACACACCATAGCCCTCTCAAAACCACTGCATGAATGGCATCCCCTACTACCACCCACACTTCATATAAACTCTTGAGTAACCATAGCACGTAACTCAGATGATGGGAATAAGCATTAACTAACATAGACCATGTGAGCAAATCATGGAATCCGGTGTCTCCCACACCATAAGGGTTGGTCTACTTGCCTAAGGTAGAACTGGTAATTTAGCTTAGGTGGATCCACTAGCTAATAACCTATGTGGGCACGTAGTTATGGGATAAGAAAGGTTTTCATTGAAACCTGGCCTAACATGGGGAGAGCTTCCACCTTACTATATCCACTCGATGATAAGCTTTAAATTCCCTTAGAGTAGTTCATTCTCATTAACATTATTGTACTTGAGAGGGCTACCACCATTAGGCCTACCGACCCAAAGTATATTATTACACGTGAAAGGGCCACCACCATTAGGTCTACTAATTCAAGGTACATTATTAGGATAGCTCATTGAATCCTCAAGAAAGGGCTGCCACCTTTAGGTTAACCGATTCAAGGTTTATCATTATACACATGAAAGGGATACCACTATTAGGTCTACTCATTCAAGGTAGATCATTATAACATTTCATAGACTCATCATGTAAGGTCTACCACCATTAGGTCTCTCGGTTCAAGACAAAGCCTTTGAATACTTCATGATTATTTATGAAAGGACTACCACCATTAGGTCTACCGATTCAATGTTTATTAAGTCAAGATACATTAGTCACACAAGAAGAGGATTCCCTATGCCTACCAATTCAAGGTACACCAATCAAGATCACTTTGAATTACAGAAGAAGAGGATTCCCTAAGCCTACCAATTCAAGGTATAACATTACATTGACGAAACCCTTCACAATATGTCATCATTATGCACAAGTGTATAATTGAGAATAACCTTTCAATAATATCACAATTGTATTATAGTCATGATCATATTATTTTCATTGCAATCACAAAGCATGTACATAAGCATCATGATTATACATCAACCTTCATAAGTTGCCCTTCAAGGCCATGAACCATAATTCACCAACACACCTAGAATTAATACAATTTAGTCATGAATAATGACATCATTCAAGTAACTAATGCATTACAAGAACAATTACATAAAATTCATCTTACTAACATTCACCCACATTAAAGTCATAAATTAGGGTTATGGGGAAATCATGGATTCATGGGGGATTTTATCTTAAAACCACCGTAAAACAGAAATTCAATCTCAATATATGATAATTAAACCATTGAAAATATTTTGAGAAAGAATCCATGACCTAGAATAAAAACCCTTAGTTTTGGAGAATTTCCAACTTTGAATTTGAAGGTTTGAGGACTTCGTGGATGGAAAGTTAACCATGAATCAAAACTACCATACCTTATTGGAAGATTCCTCACAAAATTGAGTGACAAATATGAGTCATTGAGCCCTAGACCTTGAATTCTTCTTCATCTTCAATGGAGGTTTTAGAGAGAGATTTTTTGGAGAGCAGGTGGTTACTATTTGGGTTTGGGTATTATGAATTGTAAAGCAGTGGTTAATAGGTTAAAAGGTCTTAAATAAGTGGAATTAAAAAATATAAACCATCCCCAATAACTAACTAATTTATTTGGAATTTATCAACTTGTCGTCCACTTGGCCGAACTAGGGGCAGATTCCAGACCTCACCCATTACCTAGGACTCACGGACCATGAGTGGGGTCATGCCCCGTCCTGCAGGTTCGTGGGTGGAGGATTTAGGCTCCTCATTTGGGGTCTTGACCTACGAACCTTCCCCACGAGGCGTGGATGGACCTACAGGGCGTAGGTCCCATCCGAAGCCTACAACATTTTGGCAACTTGGGCAGTTTTGGGGAGATTTGGGGGTTAGGCTTTAGGATCCTCCTCAAGGACCCTTAGTTGGTCCTTGGAGGGTCTTACCTTGAGGTTTAACCGCTAAACCCTTCAACCTAACCTCGGGAAACCATTTTACAACATAAAACTCCATATCAAACTCAATAACTCACTCGTAAGGCTGTAGTTTCACCTACTAGTTTTCCGAGTCGTTACATTATATCCCCATTGGGAACATTTGTCCTTGAATGACACTTTAAATACTTTACGGAATTAAAGACTCAAGACTAGAAGCTCATCATGCATGAAACATCATAACAATGCACCAACAACAAGGAGGAAACATTAACTCCATCTCAAACATACTCAATGCAACACAAGGAAGTAGGAACTACATCTACAAACCCATTATGCATGAAAACTGTAGCATTTCTCATTTCATTGGAGGAATTACCTTCTTCAGCTCAAATCATGCTCATCACAACATCATTAAGCAAATCATGCAATTACTCTTAAAAGCACATTTAAGCATGTTCAACATTTCTTTTCATGAAACATATATGCAACTCATACTAAATGCACATCAACATGAGGAACATAAATCATACAAACTCATTATTTCATTAAACATGAATTCATCTAGAACATGCACAACATAAGGAGACCATGGAAACATGTAACGACCCGAGAGCACCCCCTATCCGTTACATGCGTAGTCGACCTCTCGGAAGTCTTATACAAGCCTTAGCATTCATTCATTGCATTCGGTAATAAAAACCGTAAGGAATTAAAACACTTTTTTTAAGACAAATCCATAATACTCCTAAAATCTTTCAAATGTAAGGAAGTAGAATTTCTAAGTCTCGTGTACCATCTTAGACACAAATAGAACATCTTAGGGACACGACCCCTTACAACAAAATATAAGTCTTATACAATGTCTAAGTGGAAATAATAGAAAGGTAACAACTATGTCCTCGAATATATGAGGACATACCAAGCTTCTTAAGAAGAGTCGGTATCCCAAGCTTCCTTAAAATATCTCCTCACTCTCCACCACCTACACATGTAAAAATAGAGAAATATAGAATTAGTACAATAAGTACTAAGTATGATGACCATGCAAGAAAACATGCACAACGGATATTTACAAGAAATGTATGCTTTTAAGACCTTCTTTAACAAACCTTTACAACCACAAGCACAAACCCACATTTCAAGTCACCATTCACAAATAAGACCATACTCACATCATTTACAACTCAATTAACACAAGTTTACAATACTTAAACAAGATAGAAAAGTAATTCCTTTATTACCATTTAAGCCTTTATCTCAAGTAACAGTAAGCCACACTTAAGTAAATAATGAAGTGACCGCCCATACAACCTCTTCGTATACACCTAAGTGTTCCTAAGAGTTACCATAGACAAGGGTTTTATCATTACATTATAACATACTAAGTCAACATTCTTTATAGACCATTTAAAAGACACACAACCATATAGGGTACAATCACATAATAGCCCTAAGGCTTAGGGAACTCAATTTAGTATCTTCTAAGCCTACTCATGCCATGTGTAGATAGCATCCCATACTTCTACATATAGGTTGTACAACCTATCCAATACTAGAGTGGACATCACAAATGATGGAAATAGGCCTTAACCGACATAGACCACACTAGCAAGGTATGGAATCCGGAGTCTGTCCTACTCTGTGGAGGTTGTTCTACTTGCCAAGGGTAGAACTAAAATCAACCCATGTTGGCACATGGTTTAAGAGATGTCCAAGGATGTTCATTGTGCCTAATCTCATGCTCAACTAGGCCACCATCCTAACCACATCCACTCGGTGCTTAGCCTTGGTTTCCATAGAGTATTCAATCACATATGTACTAGAGAGGGTTCCTTTTCGAGTTCAACCAACTCATAGTACCTCTTCCCAAGAAAGGCCCCATTTCTTAGTCATATCGAATCTATGTTCATAAGGATAGCTCATTTGACTTTCATAGAAAAAAAAATTCATGCCGTTCCTGCTCCATCCATCTCTAAGTCTAACATTTCACTCAAGAAGGGAACATCACCCTAAGGCCCATCCTTCCAGGTTATAGATTTACTTAGGAAAGCTAGACTCATGAAAAGGCACTATGCTTAAGTCTACCAATTTAAGTCTTGGCCTAGAATTCCTCTTTTAGCATTTATAGGAAGAGCTCCATTACTAAGTCATAGCCCAACCAAACATTCATATACAATCAAGCTTTTATGACACAAGACAAGATACTGAAGTCTAGCATATGAGCTACAACATCATCTTATAAAGACTCATCATAGTCCATCATCACCACATATCACCATTTCAAGATAAACATGCTTTCACATTAGCATAATAACACTTTATACAATATCACATTAATACCATTAGAACATCTTCACGTCATAGCTTCACACAAACTTTACATATAGCTTCATGTAGGACTTTACATATAGCCTCCTATATATATAATAACACATCAGTATAATGACACTCATATAATGCCCTTCATGGCCTCAATTCACAATAATACAATATTCCAACATTATACAACAACTTCACCAATGCCTTCATGGCTACAATTCACAATAATGCCACACAAGAATAAGATATAACACTTCCACCAAAGGTGGATTCAATCTACCAACAACAATCAACTCAATAGAGAGATTTCAAGCTTTCTTACCATAACCCAAAGCCATAGCCAAAATCACCAAAATCCAAGCAATCGCCAATACTTCACCCATAAGGCTTACCACCCTTACTTCATCCATTCTCAACAACTAATCATAAATAAACATTAAACAACACAAGATATATCAATACAAATCAGTTTACACATAGTTCCATCAACTTTGAATTTATAAAAATAGACCCACTTCATAGAAAATTTTAGGGTTTTGTAGAATACAAGGGTTCATGGAGTATTTCATTCAAAAACCACAAACAAACATCAATTAACCCATAGCCCAACGTTTCAAATAATTTTCATGCAAGAACCCTTGATAAAATTAAAAAGCAAGATTTTAGTCACTTTTTGAAAACATTCTAAAATCCTTTGAAATTGACTCTAGGATGAAGATGAGTCCTAGATCAAGAGCCACCATACCTCACTTGATGAAATCTCAACGAAATTTGGTGGAACAAACCTTTAATTTGAAACCCTAGCTCTCCACCATTTTCTTCCTTGAACTTGAGAGAACTTTAGAGAGAGAAAGAACTTTGGTGTTTTGATTTGGAAGAATAAATTCTAAAATACAATATACAAGTTTAAATACCTATAAAAATACTTAAAAACACATAAAAGAATAACCCAGAGTAGCCAAACTACCCCTCACTTAGTTGGACCTTTTTAAACAAGTCAAACTTGAGTTTTATTTTCGTAGATTTCGTCGGGAAACAAGTTCGCGACACGGAGGGGTTCCCACAAGTTTCTGAAAATTAAATTTTTAGACAGACGAGTCTGCGATACGTCCGCGATGCGGACCAAACATTTGGACCTTTGTGGAGCTAGTCCATGACGCGGACATGCTCCCTCCAAGAGCATTTTCAAGCTGCCTTGGCAGCTTGCTCGGCCAAGGGTTGGGGTCCTCCTCGGGGATCCTTAGGGTGGTCCCGAAGAATCTCACCCGAACGTTTTGACCCTAAAAATATTTAATAAGACACTAGGGTCACCTCCACTGATTTTAGACTCCAAACAACACATAAAAACATGAACAACATACGAGAACATACCAACACGTAAAAAACTAGTTTCCGAACGTCTTGGTCGTCCCTTGACGTTTGAATTCCAAATTCAACTAAACTGACCTATTAACTCATTTTCAAACATTTATACAAGTTTATCAACTACTAACATGCATGTGAAGCTCTAGTTATCCTATTTCATTTTGAGAGACGTTACAATATCCCCACTTGGGAACATTCGTCCTCGAAGGACACTTTAAAACATTAAGGGTAATGACTCAAGACTAGCAGCCCACAACAATCGTGCAATATCAATATGAAAGCACTCACCAAAGAGGAAACATCAACTCCACATAACAAGCCATTAAAACACAACTTCATTCAAATTTATGGAAGTAGGAATCACACCTACAACTCAACATGCCTCAAACCTTTTTCCATTTCACATTTATTTGGAGGAACTTCATTCTCCATAGCACCTCATGCTCATAACAACATCAAAGAACACAATATGCAATTATCTCATTAAAACGCAATCATGCCACATGAAGAATACACTTAAGCATGCTCAACTAATCAACTCTAACAACTTTTAGCAACTCACCAATTTATGCATATAAGGAGAACAACGATCATGAAACTGATTTCCTCATTTAAATCAAGAACTCAATTTAAAGCATGCATCATTATAAGGAGAATATAGAAACTCATTTTTCACACAAGACTCCAAAAACCATGCAACATGCTTGTACAATTCTATGATTCATGCTTGATTAGGAATAGAAGAAAGAGACAAGAACCTCAATTCATCATTCAACATACGATCCCCCACTTAGGATAAACCCATCTAAACTAGCACAAAAGGATTCCAACACAAAACTAGAAATTATGACTTACCGGCACCTTCATCTGGATTGGCTTCCTTGTTAGCTTGGAGAGCATAGAAATGATTCTTTGCTTGACCAGCAACACTAGGACAACTATAAGGAGGTTGCCTAGCATTCCTTCCTTTATCCACAATATTAGGACAATCTCTCACGTTGTGATCATTTTTCCCACAACCATAGCAACCGCTAGTGCCGGATAGACACTTCCCAAAATGTTTCTTTCCACAAGTGGAACAAGTAGGCTTAGAAATTTGAGAACCACCACCTCCTTCATGGTTACCCTTAGGAGCACTTGAGAAATCTTGAATTGGAGCCCTCTTCTTAAACCTAGGTTGTCCTTGATCCTCATGCCTACCCCTTTTCAAGTCTTTCCTCACCCTAATCATCTTGGACTCCTCAATAGATTGAGCATACACAACACTCCTAGAGATGTTCATGTCACCATGGAGCATTGCCGTACGACACTCTTCTTTCACCAAGTCGGATACACCAGTAATAAACCTACTCATCTCCTCCCTAGAGTTAGACACCAAAGATGGAGCATACCTAGACAACATAGAGAACTTCAAAGCATACTCATCCACACTCATATTACCTTGCCTAAGATTAATGAACTACTCAATTTTGCGCTCCCTCTTCTCTAGGGGAAAGTACTTACCCAAGAATGCTTCCTTAAACTACTCCCATTCTATAAGACCCGCTTCCTTCGGCCTATTTGCTTTCCATTGAATGTACCAAATTTGGGCCACCTCCTTTAATTTGTATGAAGCTAATTCCGCTTTCTCTCTAGAAGATACTACCATAGCATCCATAATTTTGTAAATCTCATCAAAGAATCCTTGGGGATCTTCGCCAATTCTAGAGCCCAAAAAGATAGGAGGATTCATCCTCACGAAGTCTCTCAACCTTGAGGCCGCCGTACTCTCATTAGAATTCAACCTAGGCCCCACATCTCTATTTTCTTGAGCCGTCATGGCTTGAGCAAGAGTTAGAAAAGCCGCCCTAATCTCATCATTAGTCATGGCCGGGGGAACCACCAGAACCTCATTCTCTTGATTGCCTAAGGGGACTTGGTCACCTTGAAGACCATGGGGAGGAACTCCCTCATCAACATTTTCCTCTTCCACTTTCCTAAGAATAGCCCTCGTATTCATTTCCTATAAACACAAGAGATGGATTAGGAAAGATACTTATAGACCAAACTCTAAGGCACGACGTCAAGATTAATGAAAGAGGTGAAACTTCTACCGTCCTATAGCCTCTCGCTCATAGATGTGTCGCGACTCAAACCGATGAACAAGACTCTACTACACGTGGCATATGAGACGTTGAATCCTAAGGGACAAATTCGAAAACCTTATGTTGTGATACCAAGTTTATAACGACCCGAGAACACCCCCTAGCCGTTACATGTATATTCGACCTCTCGGAGGTCTTATACAAGCCTTAGCATTCATTCATCGCATTCGGTAACAAAAACCGTAAGGAATTAAAACACTTTTTTTTAGACAAATCCATAATACTCATAAAATCTTTCAAATGTAAGGAAGTAGAATTTTTAAGTCTCATGTACCATCTTAGACACGAATAGAACATCTTATGAACACGGCCCCTTACAATAAAATATAAGTCTTATACAATGTCTAAGTGGAAATACTAGAAATGTAACAACTATGTCCTCGAATATATGAGGACATACCAAGATTCTTGAGAAAGGTCGATATCCCAAGCTTCCTCAAAAGATCTCCTCACTTTCCACCACCTAAACTTGTAACAATAGAGAAATTTGGAATTAGTACAATAAGTACTAAGTATGATGACCATGCAAGAAAACATGCACAACGGACATTTACAAGGAATGTATGCTTTTAAAACCTTCTTTAACATACCTTTACAACCACAAGCACAAACCCACATTTCAAGTCAACATTTACTAATAAGACCATATTCACATTATTTACAACTCAATTAACACAAGTGTACAATATTTAAACAAGATAGCAAAGTAATTCCTTCATTGCCATTTAAGCCTCTATCTCAAGTCACCCTAAGCCACACTTAAGTAAATAATGAAGTGACCGCCCATACAACCTCTTTGTATACACCTAAGAGTTACCATACACAAGGGTTTTATCATTACATTATAACATACTAAGTCAACATTCTTTATAGACCATTTAAGAGACACACAAGCATATAGGGTACAATCACATAATAGCCCTAAGGCTTGGGGAACTCACTTTAGTATCTTTTAAGCCTACTCGTGCCATGTGTAGATAGCATCCCATACTGCTACCTACAAGTTTTAGAACCTATCCAATACTTGAGTGCGTATCCCATATGATGGAAATAGACCTTAACCCGCATAGACTACACTAGCAAGGTATGGAATCCGGAGTCTGTCCTACTCAATGGAGGTTGTTCTACTTGCCAAGGGTAGAACTAAAAGCAACCCATGTTGGCACATGGTTTAAGAGATGTCCAAGGATGTTCATTAGTCCTAATCTCATGGTCAACTAGGCCACCATCCTAACTACATCCCTTCGGTGCTTAGCCTTGGTTTCCATAGAGTATTCAATCACATATGTACTAGAGAGGGTTCCTTTTCTAGTTCAACCAACTCATAGTACCTTTTCCCAAGAAAGACTCCATTTCTTAGTCATAGCCAATCTAGGTTCATAAGGATAGATCATTTGACTTTCTTAGATAAGGATTCTCATTCTGTTCCGGCTCCATCCATCTCTAAGTCTATCATTTCACTCAAGAAGGGAACATCACCCTAAGGCCCATCCTTCAAGGTTATACCTCTACTTAGGAAATGTAGACTCATGAAAAGGCACCATGCTTAAGTCTACCGATTCAAGTCTTGGCCTAGAATTCCTCTTTTAGCATTTATAGGATGAGCTTCATTACTAAGTCATAGCCCAACCAAACATTCATATACAATGAAGGTTTCATGACACAAGACAAGATACTCAAGTCTAGCATATGAGCTACAACATCATCTTATAAAGACTCATCATAGTCCATCATCACCACATATCACCATTTCAAGAGAAACATGCTTTCACATTAGCATAATAACACTTTATACAATATCACATTAAAACCATTAGAACATCTTCACATTATAGCATCACACAAACTTTACATATAGCCTTATATAGCACTTTACATATAGCCTCATATAGAACTTTACAGATAGCCTCATATGTGTATAATAATACAACAACATAATAACACTCATATAATTCCCTTCATGGCTACAATTCACAACAATACCACACAAGAATAAGATATAACACTTTCACTAAAGGTGGATTCAATCCACCAAAAACAATCAACTCAATAGAGAGAGTTCAAGCTTTCTTACCATAACCCAAAGCCATAGCCAAAATCACCAAAATCCAAGCAACCACCAATACTTTACCCATAAGGCTTACCTCCCTTAATTCATCCATTATCAACAACGAATCATAAGTAAGCATTAAACAACACAAGAGATATCAATATAATTCACTTTACACATAGTTCCATCAACTTTGAATTTATAGAAATAGACCCACTTCATAGCAAATTTTAGGGTTTTGGATAAGACAAGGTTTCATGGAGTATTTCATTCAAAAACCACAAACAAACATCAATTAACCCATATCCCAACGTTTCAAATCATTTTCATGCAAGAACCCTTGATAGAATTCAAAAGCAAGCTTTTCGTCACTTTTTGAAAACAATGTAAAAACCTTTGAAATTGACTCTAGGATGAAGATGAGTCCTAGATCAAGAGCCACCATACCTCACTTGATGAATTCTCAACGAAATTTGGTGCAAGAAACCCTCAATTTGAAACCCTAGCTCTCCACCTTCTTTTTCCTTGAACTTGAGAGAACTTTGGAGAGAGAAAGAACTTTGGGGTTTTGATTTGGAAGAATGAATTCTAAAATACAATATACAAGTTTAAGTACCTTTAAAAACACTTAAAACAATAACCCACATTACCCAAACTACCCCTCACTTAGTTGGACCTTTTTTAACAAGTCAAACTTGAGTTTCATTTTTGCAGATTTCGTCGGGAAACAGGTTCGCGATACGGATGTTTTCCAACAAGTTTCTGAAAATTAAATTTCGAGATAGAAGAGTCCGTGATACGTTCGCGACGCAGACCAAGCATTTATCCCTTGGTGAAGCTTGTCCCTGATGCGGACATGCTCCCTCCATGAGAATTTTCAAGCTGCCTTGGCAACTTGCTCGGCCAAGGGTTGGGGTCCTCATCGGGGACCCTTAGGGTGGTCCCGAGGAGTCGTACCCGATCGTTTTGACCCTAAAAACATTTATTAAGACACTAGGGTCACCTCCACTGATTTTAGACTCCGAACAACACATAAAAATATGAACAACATACTAGAACACACCAACACGTAAAAGACTAGTTTCCGAACGTCTTGGTCATCCCTTGACGTTTGAATTCCAAATTCAACTAAACTGACCTATAAACTCATTTTCAAACATTTATACAAGTGTATCAACTACTAACACGTATGTGAAGCTCTAATTATCCTATTTTATTTTGAGGGGCGTTACAAAACACGTAATCACACATGACTCCAAAACATGAAACAAGCCACAAGGAACTCTTTTTCTCAAGCTTGAATATGAATAGAAGAAAGTGATAAGGATATCGAAACTCACAAAAACCTTGCCTTCTAAACATACCATCTCCCCCTTTGGTGTAAACCCATACTAAGGCTAAAATCAAAATAATAGAGGAACCTTAATAAAACATTCACAACCATGAGGAACTATCAACATACCGGTCCCTTCATACGGAAGAGCTCATTTGTCCTCTCTAGTAGCATCCTCTACTACTAACCCTTACTAAGAAACCACTCCTCAACATTTTCATGGAAACAACTTCCTTACTCTTCTATTTCTTAACTTGCCAGTCCAAGTTCCCAACCAGTACTTTTAAACTTGGGAGGTTTTCATTAAGCAACTCTAGCTCACAAACAACCTTACCAACACCACTCAAGGTGAGGATTTCAAGCAAACCTAATTCATGAACATCAAGAACACTTAACGATCCTCCTATCTAAGCACATCATCTCCCCCTTGGGAGTAAGCCTATACGGACTCTTCTACGCCTCATTTCATTCAATTCTAAGGTCGGAGCAAGTCATCACTAAGCTTTCACACCCATCACATAAGATTATTCTAAACCAAGGTGAATCACACTTCCAGCATTCTTAGAAGATTCTACTCCCTCAACACATCTAGGCTTTTTTTAAACAACATTATTCATCAAATCTTTCAACATACCTTAAAACTCAACTTGACTTTCTACCAACAACACACATAACCATAAGGCATCCAATTTATACTATAGGATATCATCTAAAGTTATTATATCAAGTCCTATCTAGTCACCTAGCCACAATTGTCATCACTACCAACCTTTTCTCCCTCGATCCTTGTAGCATTAGCCCTTCGAGTAGTCACATCTTGAAGACCATCAAATAAGGAATTGGAGAGAGATCTTATAGAGTTAAACTCTATGGCACGACTTGTATTAACGAAATAAATGAATTTTTCCTAATGTCTTATAGCCTCTCATTCTTAAATTTTGCGCTCTTCACACTATGAACAAGACTCTACTAGATGTGGCTTGTGACAGATCATCCTAAAAACCATCCCAACATCTTATGCTCTGATACCATGTTTGTTACGACCCAAGACTACACCCCTGACACAACAGAGCATACAAGACTCAGAAAAAAGCCTTATATAAGCCTCATAACATTCATAACATAAGACATAAGAAAATGGCACGGAATTTTATTTTATTTTGGTAAATAAAATTATTTATTACCAAGTAAAAAATAGAGTTGAAGTTACAATAAAAGACATACAAGCCTGGACATACCCATCACCTGATTATTGTTGCATCTAACTCTCTACCACTCTAGACTATGGATAACGTCTAGACATTTGACTATATAGCTTATTTTATGGTTTAAGATGGGCCCTGAAGTAGACCTCTTGAGCAATGTGTTCCAAAATGTCATCACAACTCCTTCTCTTCTGTTCAAATACTCATTGGTTCCTCTCCTTCTAGATGAAATAGACTGTTGCAACTAGTGCTATCTTGTAAACCTCAGCCCTACTACTTATCCCTTTACACCACTTCTCTGCCCATTTTAGTTCCCCATCCCACTCCATACATGGTCGTTGAATCTGCAACCATTTGAGCAGCCTAGCCCACAATTGTCCAGTGTAATTGCACCCAAAAAATAGGTCTTGAATAGACTCCAGTTGAGTATTGCACAATTGGTAGTTTAAGTTTATGTCTATTCCCCATTTGGCTAGTCTATCACAAGTGTATATTCTTCCCAATGCCACTAATCTCAATATAAATATCCATTTAGGTGCACCTTGATTACCACATATCACTCCCTTCCAGCTAACCTTTTCAAAGTGTCCTTTTAGCTTCTTATACATGCTTTTAATAGTCAATCTGGATATTGTATGTACTATCTCCAAAGGTATGCCAGCCTCTATGAAATAATTATTTGCCTTGAATATCTTTTGTAGCACCCATGATGCTTTCTTTGGTTCTATATCCAAAATACTTTTATCCTTTACATAATAAGCATGGATCCACTTGTTCCATATTTTATCCTTCTTTGTGCACATATTCCATAGCAACTTGCTAATTGCAGCTTTGTTCCATACTTCTAGATCAATCAAATCCATCCCACCTATTGACTGAGGTTGGCATAATCTAATCCAGGCTATTAATGTTTTTTTTGTTACTTCTGCCTTTCCAGTCCACAAAAATCTGTTACATATTTGTTGTATCAATTGTGCTATCTTCTTTGGTACGATGAAGATTTGTGACCAATATGTTTGCATTGATATCAGTACACTCCTTATCAATTGGGCTCTACCAGCATAAGATACAAACTTTGTCCATGAAGAAATCTGGCCTAGCATCTTTTCCAACAATGGTTCACATTGAGCAATGGATAGTCTTTTAGTGCTAAGAGGTACCCCAAGATATCTAAATGAAATCTCCCCTCTAGTGAATCATGTGTAAGCCATTATTTGCTCTTGTTTAGTACTTCTTACCCCTCCAAAGTATATGGAACTTTTGCTGGCATTTGCTATCAATCTTGAACCCTTTGAGAATTCCTGGAATGTATCAAAGAATAATTGGACAGATTTGGCATCACCTCTGCTAAATAGTAAGAGATTATTAGAAAATCCCAACTAGAATATGTTCACCTTTGAGCATTTGGGATGATATTTGAAATCCCTACTCCCTTTCAAGTTCTTCATTAGTCTACTCAGATACTCAATACTCAACACAAACAAATATGGGGATACATGATCCCCTTGCCTTATTCCTTTCTTTGCCTTAAAAGGAGTAGCAGGCACACCATTTATTAATATGGAATAGGACACAGTTGTGAGGCAAGACATAATCCAATTAATAAACTTAGTTGGAAAATTTAATAATATCAGAATCTGCTCAACAAAGGGCCATTCAACAGAATCATATGCCTTCTGCATGTCAATCTTCATCATGCTTCTAGGAGATATATCTTTCCTGCCATATCCTTTCACCAATTCATGACTAAGAAAAATGTTATCCACTATCACTCTTCTTGGTACAAATGTTGCTTGGCTAGGATCTATCAATGTGTCCATCACATATTGCATTCTTTTGGTTAAAATCATTGAAATAATCTTGTAAAGAATGGTGCAACATGATATTGGCCTATACTCTTTCACAGATTGAGGATGTTTAGTCTTTGGGATCAAAGTGATAAGAGCACAGTTTATAGCATCACACATCACTCTAGTATCAAAGAATTGTATCATAGCTTGAGTGATCTCCTTACCCATTATAGGCCATGTTTTCTTATAAAATAGAGCATTAAAAGCATCACCTCCTGGAGCTTTATTATCCTGCATAGTCAACAAAGCATCATACACATCTTCTGTTGCAACTTTGGCAATCAAAGCTAATTATTATTCTTTGTTCAAGACTGATCCCAGCTCCATAATATGAGGCTGGACAGGGGTTAGTTGCTTTGCTATTGTACCCAATAGACCTATGTAAAAATATCTCCTCTTGTATACTTTTGTCATCATGTAATACTGTTCTAGCTGCATCTGTCAATCTTGTGATATGATTTTGTGATTATCTGTTCTTCATGCATGCATGGAAATATGTGGTATTTAAATTACCTTCCTTTAACCACAACACCATTGCTTTATGTTTGGTTGCACTCTCCTCTATATTCCTCCACTTTTTCAATTGTGTTTTAAGGCTCTTTTCCATCTGGTATTGCTCCACTTGGTTATCATCTTGAACGTTCCTCATTTGTTCCAGTAGCTCCTTCAATTGAGTCCTAATCAAATTTACTTTGGATTGAATCCCTTGAAAATCATGCTTACTCAACCCCTCAAAGGTTGTTTTAACCTTTTTATTTTCCTCCAAACCTCACTCATAGTGCTAGCCTGTCTTTGTGAGTTCCAATTGTTCTCCACTACCTGTATGAATTTTGGGTGATCAGGCACATAGTTGAAAAATCTGAATGGTTTAGGTCCAGTATTCTCCCCTGCTTCTATTGTTACACATAGGACAGTCATATGAAAATGTAGGATCAAGGAAGCTGCACTCTAAATGTGTCTAGGATTGCACCCACATAGCATTCACCAAAACTTTATCTATACACCTATAAGTATGCCCATTTGTCAAAGTATAGTTTCTGCCCATAGTTTTAAATTTTGTTAACCCAGTATCCAGTAAACATTCCTTAAAATCCCTGAGTTCTGCCTCCTGAACTTGTGAGCCCACTATTCTATCCTCAATATGCAAAATAGAGTTGAAATCCCCCATCACTAACCAAGGTTGTATGCACCTCATATTGTATTGAGTCAACTCATACAACATTTCCCTTCTATCCAGACATGTATGTAGACCATAAACCATGCTTATATCAAATATCATGTTACTACCTCTCACCTTTACTCTTCCATGAATCACTTACATGTGTGTGCCCCTTAATTGAAACTCCGCCATCTTTGGATTCCATAGTATCCAAATTCTCCCCCTAGGTCCACAACATAATTGTTGTGCCATATCCAATTCTTTGCTATCTTCATCACAACTTGAGTTGCATTATACTTTAACTCTAGTTTCTGTAATAGCTAGTACTCCTGCTTTATTTTCTTGTAAAAACACCTTAAGCTCCTTGTGTTTATACACTTTATTGAGTTTATATTCATCCAGTGTTTGGTTGTGGGACATGCCTATTAGTACCACCCCTTATATCTTCACTACCCTGGCCAATTTCACCCACATTTAGATACTCAACTTCCTCTAGTGTGTTGAAATTGTTCCTTGTTCTAATTTGACATCCCATCTCTTCATGAGTATGGATTTGATTGGTTGCTGATTTCCCTTTTATTGTGTCCCATCCCTCCTCATGCATGTTCTGGTTCTTTTGCATCTGACCACCTGTAGTTTCCATAGGTTTCCATTGTTGCTTCATTTTATTCTTGATTTGCTGCTTATATCCCTCATTGTTCCTCTATTCTTTTTTATTAGGCTCAATACAGCTATGCCCAACAAGACAACATGTACTACAATAGATTGGCTCCCAGTCATATTGCACCTTCTGTTGCATTCTACCACCATTTGGATAAAAAAATTCTACATCTCTTGGTAGTGGTTTAGTAACATCCATTTCTATGTGTACTGATGAGTCCAAAAATTGGACTAATTTAGGGCTATATTTTAATAGAAATTGTGTTCTCAAATGCTTATTTTATCTCAATATCTGATGAAAACACTTGATTTTCAGGTATTTGAAGTTTGAGGAAAGTGTGGACACTACATCGCAAAAAGGAATGAAAAGGCTGAAAAGAATGAAGAAATTAAGGCCTGAGGATCGCTGAGTCCACTTGGCGAGTCGCCGAAGGGTCTTACTTCACCTTTTGTTCAAGTGTGCTGAGCCCTCAAGTAAAAGATCAAGTCGGCGGAAAAAGGAAGCAGTTCGCGCATCACCGAACAGTTCTGTGAGGCAGTACCATGTAGCCCAATGACCCAGAGCACGATGATGTTGAAGGATGGTGCAAGACGGCGATGAACTACACCAAAAGGCGACTCACCAATTTGATCGATAATTTCGATGTATGTCACCAAATGATCCGCTACAGCACATATTTTTGGAAACTATAAATGCTCGTTGAGAGTATCAGATTTGAAGTGTTGAACAAATTAATATAATTGTGAGTTCTTTTTATTTTTGCTCTGAGTCTGAGAGGGTTTTGAAAACTTGAAGAAGAAAAGGGTTTCATCTCCAAGCATTTGGACTTTGGTTTCTTGGATTCTTCATTCTTGGCCTGTTACAAGACTTAAATCTTCAAACCCATTTGAATGCAAGCTCATTTAGGTATAAATTTCTATCTCTTGATGTGTGGCTAAAAACCCCAATTCTTGGGGTGTGGTTTTGTGAATATGGGTTAAGATTGTTGTTGGGTCTTGCTTGCTGATAGATTAGATGTAGTTTAATGGTGATTTCGTCTTGTAATTATGGTTGAATCTACCAAATTTGTAGTTGCAAATACAAGTTTATTTATGTGTTTTCGGCTTGCTCGAGAGAAAAGTCAGAAACTAAGACTACTAGATTGATGGCTCGAGAGAGTGAACCCTAGTCCCATATCGTAACACTCAGCTCGGGAGAGTTAGTAGGGTAAGGCGTAGGCTGGTCTTCATGCATCAAGTGGGTATCCGAGAGGAACCCATTTGAAATGGGGTAAGTTGCTCGGGAGAGAATTTATTCCCCCGTAAAGATTAGCCTAGTCACTATAGCTCTATAAATTTTATATCAAAAGCATGTACCCAATGATTTAGATTAACACATATTACGGTCACATCCCAAGAATCCCCTCTCATTATTTAGAAATCTTTGTTTATATTGCTGTTTTTATTTACTAGTGATAAAAAACCCCATTTCATATTTGACACTCTTGTGTCCCCCTTTAATTTATAATGCTTTTAATCGTTAATATCTCTAGCTATGACTAGTTAGAATAAATTTTATTTTCTCTATTAATTCTCAAAACCGCTCCCTTGGGATGAGACCCTAATCCTTGGTTGAGCTATTATAATATTGCACGATCGTAGACACCCGAAATGTAAGGTGTGTCGTTGATTACGCAAAACATCAAAATGGCGCCGCTGCCGGAGAGTGGTGTTATTAGAGAATTTTTAGATTAGTAATTTTATTGTTCTTCTTAGTTGTAGTCTACTAACTTAATTTTTAGTTTTGTTTTGATTATTAGAGTTTTAAAGTAGGGGAATTGAACATATCGAGCAGTACCTGCAAGCTAATGGAGTTTCCATCATTAGAAAGGACGATGTTCCGAGATATGATCCTGACTTTTAGGCAATCGGAAGGTGAACAACTTCATGAGGCATGGCTAAGGTTCAAAGCACTTCTGGGTCAATGCATTACTCCTGGAATCCCCGAAAGAGTCATTTTGGAATTTTTGTACCGAAGTCTCAGTCTAGGAAACAAAATGATGGCTGATCAAATTACCTCGGGTGGTCTAATACGACAACCCTATGTGGAAGCATCCAAATCACTACACAACCTCACTGAGCAAGATCAGAAAATGAAAAGGAGAGATTTCAACTTAGTGATCCTAATGACTCAGTTAGATGAGCTGACAAAGAAAATTGGGGTCTTGATGTCCAGTTCAACAAGAAAGAACACTACATTCCTCCTCATGAATGAAGAAGCATTAAGAACAAGGAGTATAGACAGAACAAAGAAATGCTAACACTTCTATTCCAGATATCCAGTGAGCAACATAGGGCACTAGAGGAGCTTAGGGAGAACGTATTGATGTTGAACCAAATGACGATCTCCCATGTTACGCTCATTCAACTACTAGGTTCTCAAATAGATCAAGTGTTGACTGAACTCTATCTGGATTTTAAAGAAGGATTGCCTGATGAAGTTGAGGCAAACCTCACCATTGGAGCATAAGTGTTAACTTTCGTCGTTCCACGACGTTAACTAAGGCGCTATTTGGGAGGCAACCCAAAACCCTTAAATGATTGAAATTTGTTGTTTTTGAAATAAAGGTGTTTTGATTTTGTAGGATTGGGCATGAAAAGTCTATGAAAAATACAGGATGAATCACACAAGCCCAATCACCGACTAGATCGCCAACTAGATCGCCGACCTCGACAAAGCCCACCGTTTTGCACCCTTGTTTTGACCGAAGATCTGGTAAAACTACGTGAGTTAGATAAACATTCGGCGAATCGCCGAGTAGCGGATCAAAATCAACTAATGTTGCCGAATGGGTGAGATCTGGATGGTTTTTATAAAGCCATGGGTTTTGACCTTCAACCTTTTTCATATTCTCTCAATCTTGATTTTCGCAAAATCGCACCTACTTAGTATTTTCAAAAAATTTACATCTCGTGAGTATTTTAGCTGATTTAATAGTTCTTGGATTTGTACTAATCTGCTTCCTAGCATCACCTCTAAACTTAATCTGCCTAAAATGTTGGTTCTTCTAACCCTGCATTTAAATGTGATATTTATACTCTCATTGCAAGTAATTTTATCCTATGTCGTGTACTGTGCCTTTTTGATAAATTTAGACTATTCAAGTGCCTCTTTTGATTCGCGAATCCTACTCGTTTTTTTTTAAATTTTGGAATCCCGTTCTGATGATTTAGCATGAATGAAATTTTATGAGGTGCTTCTACATATTGGTTAAATTGAACAAAAGCTGGGAAAACTGTAAGCTTAAGTGACCTAGTCAATGTTTTATTTTTGTTTTCGAGGGTTGCTGGGTGAAGTCGAGTAGATAGATGGGAAGTAGGCACAATGGGTCGATTGGCGAGTTGGGCCTAGTTTGCCAGCCCACTCAGCATTTCGCCTAATTACTTCATTTCGCCTTTAATTTCATGCTATTTGAGATATCGATTCTGTAAATTTTGGTGAGAAGTCTTCGATAGCCAAAAGCATTTGGTTACTCGCCGAAAGTTTCCTCGATTCGCTCTATGTCTATAATACCTAATATTTATTGCACTGTGTCTTTAGGCGGATAAATCCATGCTCGCAAAAGCAACTCGGCGATGCGCCGATCTGTTCGGCGAGACTATCTGAAATTGTGTCCCTATGCATTTAATTTAGTCGCTTAACTTCCTCCCAAATTCTTTGCAGAGATGGCTAGAACTAAAGTTGCAAGATAAAGCAGGTCATCCCAAGGTAAAACAAAAGGGATTAAAATCAACGAGGATGCAGGTGCATCTAGAAGCAAGGTTACTAGACTTTCCACAACTGGTAAGAAAGGCAAGGGAAAGGATAAGACCCTTGAACTATCAGATGCAAGCACTGACAGTGAGGGCTTTTATAGAATTGACACCAACCAATGCGAAAGTAAATATTTGGGTTATGCTGAGTATGATATGTTAATAGCACAGAGGGTAGAGCAGTGAAATAAGAAGATGAATGACCCATCCAGGATCAGGAATATCCAGCTTACCACTCCTACACCTCCAGTTCCAGAGCAAGCGATGGTGTTAGCGCCTCTAGTGCAGGGTCCTCCACCTAAGTCAAAGAATGGAGTAAAAGTTGAGGGACTGAGAACAATTCTGGAGGAAAAGCGGTTGTCCATAGATGGGGTTATAGACAGGCACCCAGTGCTAATGGAATACCTAAGATACCATAAGTTCCAAATTTTCACCAAGCCCCACGGCCCTTATATTCCAAATTGGGTAAGAGAATTCTACAGTGCATACAGTGCACTGATACCCCGAAAAAAAATATCTAGTAGCACCCTTCGAGGAAGTAGACTATGTGGTAGTTTGAGGCAGGAGGGTGAAGTGTGATAGTGAGTCGATTAACATGGTCTTGGGCATGTCCACGAATATTGGGGATCACTGCCAACACTTGATTAAAACAAAGAAACTGAATGAGATAAAAAGTGGTTAGCCCCACTAATTTCAGACGAGATTCTGAAGTGGTTGGCAGAGGGAGTTCCGATTGATAAGAAAGAACTAAACATAGTAGCAAGGTTCTGGTTCGGTTTTATCAGCAATGCAATAATGCCATCCCAAAATGAGTCGATTCTTCGTCTTGCCAAGGAAGCTTGCCTGGGTTGTATCATAAAGGAAACTCAGATAATCTTGGGAGAAATCATCGCTTCAGAGATACTCATGCATGCAAGGCAGAGCCAAACCTCACTTTCATTCCATGTATTGATCACAGCTTTGTACAAACAATCTCGGGTACCCTGAGATGCCAAGAAAGATGTGGAAATGATGCCCACAGCCTCTACTGATATTCGGAGGATAGAAGTCGAGTACCTTAAGGATCAAGAAGAAAGGAAGAAGGCAGCATTGGTGGAGTTAGTAAATATAGAATCATCACCTACATAGGCACCTCCAGAGTCTTCTGCTGCTGTAAGGTCTCCCAGACCCACTACTGTTGCTGCTATTTCCCAGCCTCCACGCACACAGGTTTCCTTACTCCGGATGGGACAACTTGCCCTTTCTACTGCTCGGCGGGCTGCCAGTCTAGAGGCCTCTGTTCCAAGCATGATTTAGGTTTCCCTAGCTGATGTTGTGACACCTCTTAGCACTATCATCAATGCCATGTATGCCAGGATAGTAGTATGTGAGCACAACCAAAGAGCCATAGATGAGGTAATAGCTTTAAAAGCTGCCATTGCTGAGCTGTGAAAAGATGTAAACCACCTGAAGTCCACCGATATGTCCATGATCTTTAGAACAATGGAAATTCTAGATGTGCCCAAAAAGCCACAGACCACCACAGGATAGGGGGATGGAATGGATAATGCAGTTGATCCTGAGTCAGAAGCAGAAATTGATGAAGAGATGCATTAGGAGACTGAGAGAGCTGCAAATGAAGACCTGACAGAAATGGAAGAAATTATGATAGATGCTTTTGTGCAGACCTCCCTAGCATCTGTTGTTGGATTCAACAGAGTTGGTCCTTCTGGAAGTCACTCTGGGACCTGATGCCCAGACAGATGGAGCGACTAATTAGATAGGATCCCCTCTTTACCCCCCTCTCTGTCTTTTGTTATTTTACCTTTTGGATTCTGTGTTAATTGCATTTGAGGACAAATTACTTTTAATTGTGGTGGGGTGAGGTCCACACCTTTTGTGTTTATAGTTGTGTTTTGTGTTTATATTTTGGTTTTTATGATTTAAATTTGTGTTTTATCGTTTTCTGTGGATGTTTGACCTTGTGTTGATAGTTGTGTTATGTGTTTATATTTGCGTTGTTATGCTTTAAAATTGTGTTTTATTTGTTTATGTGGAGGTTTGAGCTTATGGCTCCTTTTGTTTTCAATTGCAAAATGTTTTTGATTTTGATCCATCCAAAAAATCTTGCCACCTCTCGTGTGTTGAATGTGGTTGTTCTTTTGCAAAATTTGAGTCTCGATTTTGATCAATATTGATGACTTTAATAGTGCTCTCAATCGAACGAACATGAATGTGCAGCTATGATGAGGACAAATGAAGTTGCATAGACAATATGTGAACTCTTTGCATCTCGTTGTTACTAGCCTGTTTTCAATTTGAGTATCGTGTGATGACCGTTGCACACTAGCGAAAGTGTGAAGTCTTGTTTGACTTTAGTGTGGATGCCTTGTGGGATGAGATTACTTTGAACCATGCATGATAGATCCTAGAATTTGCCCCGTTGGTTCGATCAACTAAGTGATGCTATCTCTTGAGATGATCTTAGGCAAATTCTAACAGTGTGAACCAAAATTACATATACCTCTTTTGTGACCAACCTTGTGAGTGTGTGAACCTCTTTTGAACACCTCTTGAGCCTTACATTTCTTTGGAAGATACTTGATGAAAACTAGACCTTTCTTAATCCACTACCTATGTTCCTCTTTAATTATGGTAAATTGAATAGCCAACTGAGGCCAAAAGCCTAAGTTGGGGGCGTGGTTAAAAGACAAGGGCAAATCAAGTAGTGCAGGAAAGTCTCTCTTTACCCATGGTTTTAAGAAAAATGGAACCCCTCTATATAAAAAATAAAAAATAAAAAATAAAAAATTGTGGAGTAAAAGTACAAAAGAAATGTAGTTCCCAAACAATCCTAGGTAAGTGAATATTAGGATGACTTATGAGCACTAAAGAGAATGATGAAGGAAGAGGAAAGGAATTGTTGTAAGCACCACATTTCATGAGGATGAAAGTCATTGAGCCTAAATGACCATACCTTTGCACTCAGCCCCATTACAAGCCTTAAAAAGACCTTTTTGATCTTGAGTGAGCTGAAATGAATGTTAATTGGAAAATACGGGGAAACCTATGGGTGAAAGCATGCATTGTGTTCTTCCTTGTGAGAGTGAATGTTGCATCTGATTCTGAAGCTTTAAACTATGAACCATTGTGTGGTTATGGAATCATTCTTTCTGTGAGGGCATTTGAACACTTTGGTTGAGCTTAAACTTGCATTTGAAGCAAGTATTGTGAGCATGAGGTTCTTTGATATTGTTGAGTCACAGCTTGAATCTTTGAGTGCACATTTGATCTTTGCATAAGTAACTTGAGTCTTGTTGTGTTCATTCATGATTGAGTCTTGTGTAGCACTGTTCGAGACACCCTTTTTGAACGACTGAAGTTGAGTTTTCTTGTAGACAAACAAAATTTTAAGTTGGGAGTGTTGATGAGTCCAATTTGTGGACTCATTTAGGGCTATATTTTAATAGAAATTTTGTCCTCAAATGCTTATTTTATCTTAATATATGATGAAAATATTTAAGTTTCAGGTATTTGAAGTTTGAAGGAAAGCATGGACACTACATCGCAAAAAGGAACGAAAAGGCTGAAAAGAACAAAGAAATGAAGGCATGAGTATTGCCGAGTCCACTTGGGGAGTCGCCGAAAGGTTTTACTTCGCCTTTTGTTCCAGAGTGCTGAGCCTTGAAGGAAATGATCAAGTCGGCGGAAAAATGAAGCAGTTGGCGCTTCGCCGAATAGTTCCGCGAGGCAGTAACATGTCGTCCAGTTACCCAGAGCACAATGATGTTGAAGGATGGTGCAAGACAGCGGTGAACTACACCAAATGGAGAATCACCAAATTAATTGGCGATTCCAACTAATGTCGCCGAATGATCCGCTACAACACAGATTTTTGAAAACTATAAATACTCATTGAGAGTATCAGATCTGAAGTTTTGAACAAATTAATATAATTTTGAGTACTTTTAATTTTTATTCTGAGTTTGAGAAGGTTTTGAAAACTTGAAGAAGAAAAGGGCTTCATCTCCAAGGATTTGGACTTGGGTGTCTTGGATTTTTCATTCTTATCATGTAACAAGACTTAAATCTTCATACCCATTTCAATGCAAGCTCATTTAGGTATAAATTTCTATCTTTTGATGTGTGGCTAAAAACCCCAATTCTTGGAATGTGATTTTGTGAATATGGGTTAAGATTGTTGTTGGGTCTAGCTTGGTGATAGATTAGATGTAGTTTAATTGTGATTTCGTCGTCTAGTAGTTGTGGTTGAATATAACAAATTTGTAGTTCCAAATACAAGTTTATTTATGTGTTTTTGGCTTGCGAGAGAGAGAGGTCGTGAAACCAGGAGTACTACATTTATGGCTTAAGGAGTGGGTCGACATGAGGTTCAGCTCGAGAGAGTGAGTGGGGTAAGGTGTAGGCTATTCTTCATGTGGAAAGTGGGTGTCCGAGAGGAACCCATTTGAAACGGGGTAAGTTGCTCGAGAGAGAATTTATTCTCACGTAAAGCTTAGCCTAGTCACTATTGCTCTATAAATTTTCTATCAAAATCATGTACCCATTGATTTAGATGATTTAGATTAACACATATTCAGGTCACATCCCAATAATCCCCTCTCATTATTTAGAAATCTTTGTTTATATTGTTGTTTTTACTTACTAGTGACAAAACAAAACCATTTGATATTTGACACTCTTGCGTCCCCCTTTAATTTATAATGTTTTTAATCGTTAATATCTTTAGCTACAACTAGTTAGAACAAATTTTATTTTCTCTATTAATTCTCAAAACAGCACCCTCGGGACACGACCCCAACCTTTGGTTGGGTTATTATATTATTGAACGATCGTAGACACCCGAACTGTAAGGCGTGTCATTGAATGCGCAAAACATCAAGTACCCCAGCATAAGATATTCTCCCAAGTCCTTAAGTACATTCATTCGCGTACATAGGCTTCCGTAGTGCACTCCTAATTTTACTCAACGTAACCAACCCCCAGTAATGCAACGGCAAATTTGGGAATTTCACCCAAAGAGGAATCGTTCTCAATATTTCCTTATTAAAATCAAAGTCTGCAGTCCAGCTTTTCAATATGATAAAACTATTATTAAACATGTTTGGACCTGTTACTAAAATGGACTCCTTATCTTTACTACTATTCAACTTCACAACAAAGAAACCATCATTATGCAGCTATACCTTGGGTTTCACCACAAAGTTCCACTCTGTTGCAATGAATCTATGATGGCCCCAATGGATGGTGTATTACCTATCACATAAAATATGATTGAATTAATCCATATTTCATTCCCGATTTCTACATCTTCCTCACTTAGTTTCACCACTAGTTTCCCTTCTTGGATCACTGGTGGCACATAGCTCAATTCCATCCCTTTTGCTCCTAGGTTTGCATCTTGAAATAGCCCTTTCCAAGTCTTCCTCCCTGGTACCCAATGTTCGTTTTGCCTTGTTTCTTCCATACCTTTGGCCTCAGTCATTTTTAGATCTGAGCTCTGAGCCCCTACTTTTGGAAATTCCTCATCCTTTGTTGTTGTTCCTGATGTTCCTGACCCCAGCCCTATCTTCAACTTCTCTATCGTCAACTGTGATTTTACCGGTGTTACTGTTCCATTGGTTCCTCCAGTCCCTCTCGAAATTGGCATTTTCATTTTTGATTGACTGGCATGTACTGCTTCTTCGATCATGTTGTTTTCCGCAACCTGAATTTTGTTCTTCCATGTTCTTCCCATTGCCGATGAGTGCACGTTAGCTAGCCTTGCGTAACGTGCCCTGAGAGAGAAAACAAGTCACGAATTTAAAACTTTTAATCCATACAATCAAAAACTTTACTTAAAAACAAACAGTGGAAGTCTAACTTATCTCACATGGACATCTAATAATACTTGAATCAAAGATAGGGTCACAGCCCTTCAACATAGTCTGAAACGTAAAATGACATAAAAGTAACTAGAAATGACAACTCTCGTCCTCGAACCATGAGGACTCACCAACTAGCTTGGGAGAGAATCAATCCAAGCTTTGAACACTAAAAGTCATCTTAAGATCCGGAACCTACACTTTGTAAAAATGTAGAAGAAATATGAGTTAGCACAAAAATGTACTAAGTATGATAGTCATGCAAAAATCATTCTTAAAAAGGACATTTTGGTTGAAAACCATGCATATGCCAAGTTTGAGATTCATCATGCATCTTTAGTACAAACACCTAGGACATAAGCATATTCATCATGTAAGTCATTATAACACATTAGCACCCTCATTTAAGACAACCCTAAGTTATACTTGTACAATGTATGAATGTCATCCCATAATACCATTCATACTAAGTACCACTTTGAGGCCACCATAACATACTTACCATTCTTCATTCTCATCTTTAGTCAATAATCATAGACAAGGAACATTCAAATTTAATAAGGCATGAAAAGGAAAGCAACTCATAATAACATTTCCAAGTTAAGCATTCATCTTTACATTAAGCCTTTAAGTCAACATTCTCATTAGCATCATTATGAGCACATTCATTTCATTAGACATTAAGACATTAGAGAAATACACCATAGCCTCTCAAAGCCTACTCGTGCAATACATGAATGGCATCCCATACTACCACCCACACTTCATAGAACCTCTTGACTAACCATAGCACATAACTCACATGATGGGAATAAGCATTAACTGACATAGACCATGTGAGCAAATCATGGAATCTGGTGTCTCTCACACCATAAGGCTTGGTCTACTTGCCTAAGGTAGAACCGATAATTTAGCATAGGTGGATCGACTGGCTAATAACCTATGTGGGCACATAGTTATGGGATAAGAAAGGTGTTCATTGAAACCCGGCCTAACATGGGGAGAGCTTCCACCTTACCATATCCCCTCGGCGCTAAGCTTAAATTCACATAGATTAGTTCATTCTTATTAACATTATTGTACTTGAGAGGGCTACTTCCATTAGGTCTACCGACCCAAAGTACATTATTACACATGAAAGGGAAACCACCATTAGGTCTATCGATTCAAGGTACATTATTAGGATAACTCTTTGAATCCTCAAGAAAGGGCCTCCACCATTAGGTCTACTGATTCTAGGTTCATCATTATACACATTGAAGGGCTACAATCATTAGGTGTACCGATTCAAGGTAGATCATTATAATATTTCATAGACTCATCATGAAAGGTTTACCACCATTAGGTATATCAGTTCAAGACAAAGCCTTAGATTACTTCATTATTCATTTATGAAAGGTCTACCACCATTAGGTCTACCGATTCAATGTTCATTAAGTCAAGATACATTAGTTACACAAAAATAGCATGCCCTAAGCCTACCAATTCAAGGTACATCAATCAAGATCACTTTCAATTACACAAGAAGAGGATGACCTAAGCTTACCAATTCAAGGTATAACATTACATTGAAGAAACCCTTCAAAACATGCCATCTTATCCACAGGTGTATAATTGAGAATAACCTTTCAATAATATCACAATTGCATTATAGGCATGATCACATTATTTTCATTAAAATCACAAATCATGTACATAAGCATCATGATTATCCATCAACCTTCATAACTTGCCTTTCAAGGCCATGAACCATAATTCACCAACACACCTAGAATTATTTTAGGCATGAATAATGACATAATTCAAGTAACTAAAGCACTACAAGAATAATTATATAACATTCATCTTACAAGCATTCACCCATATTAAAGTCATAAATTAGAGTTATGGGAAAATCGTGGATTCATGGGAGATTTTATCTTAAAACCACCGTAAAACAGCAATTCAATCTCAATATTTGATAATTAAACCATTGAAAATGTTTTGAGAAAGAATCCATGGCCTAGAATGAAAACCCTTAGTTTTGGAGAATTTTCAACTTTGAAATTGAAGGTTTGAGAACTTCATGGATGGAAAGTTAACCATGAATCAAAACTACCATACCTTAATTGAATATTCCTCACTAAATTGAGTGAAATATATGACTCCTTTAGCCCTAGACCTTGACTTCCTCTTCTTCTTCAATGGAGGTTTTAGAGAGAGAATATTTGGAGAGGGGTTGGTTACTATTTGGGTTTGGGTATTATGAATTCTAAAGGGGTGTTCTTAAATAAGTGAAATAAAACAATATAAACCTTCCCTAATAACTAACTAATTAATTTGGAGTTTACCAACTTGGCCTCCACTTGGCCGAACTAGGGCAGATTACAGACCTCACCCACGACCTATGGATCACGGATCGTGAGTGGGGTCATGCCCCACCCTGCGGGTCCGTGGGTGGAGGACTGGGGCAGGTCATTTGGGATCTTGACCTACGAACCTCACCCATGAGGCATGGCAAGACCTACGGGGTGTAGGTCCCATCCGTAACTGACAATATTTTGGCAACTTGGGCAGTTTTGGGGAGCTTAGGCTTTAGGGTCCTCCTCAAGGACCTTTTTTGGTCCTTGGGGGGTCGTACCTTGATGTTTAACCCCTAAACCCCTTAACCTAAGCTCGAAAACCATTTTACAACATAAAATTCCACATAAAACTCAAGAACTCCCTCGTAAGGCTCTAGTTTCACCTATTAGTTTTCTTAGTCGTTACTAGGATAGGCTCAGCTGGGAATTCAAAACTTGACAAAATGAGTTCTACAATCGATAGAAGCATAACATGAATGCAACCAATCCATCCCAAGGACAACATCAAAGTCTAATATGTCAAGCTCTACCAAGTCAAGAAGAGTAACTATATGGG
This sequence comes from Solanum chiquidenum, assembly GCA_029582725.1. Classification (NCBI taxonomy): domain Eukaryota; kingdom Viridiplantae; phylum Streptophyta; class Magnoliopsida; order Solanales; family Solanaceae; genus Solanum; species Solanum chiquidenum. The sequence continues at coordinate 53,898 of JAJOOS010012577.1, forward strand.
ACAAGTAAAAGGGACACTTTCTATTGACCCTCTTTGCCACAATAGAATCACTAACAGGAGTAGAGATAGAAAAAGGATCTAACAACACATCCGGAAGAACATCAAACCTCATAGCCACTTCTGGCTTGACAAAAGACAAGGTAGCAGCGGGATCAAGTAAAGCATAAATATCAAGTTGGAGAACTTTTTACATACTGGTAACCACATCAGGAGAACCCTCTTGTTCACCATGAGTCTGAAGTGTATAGAATTGGTATTGCTTAGGAGCATTGGAACCCGAACCACTAGGAAGAGCTTGCTTTCCCTCTCTTACTTTTAGCAAAAGCATTAGGCAATCCCTCATCTTATGACCACTCTTACCACAACTAAAGAAACCATATGTGCCTACTAGATACTTCCCCTCATTCTTCCTTCCACACTTCACACAAGTACACATAGGCAATGAAGATCCACTACCATTCCCTCATTGAGGCTTAGAGTTATACACCGTATCTTTGTTTAATTTAGGAGGAGAATTGGAGAAACTTGACCGGGAAACCTTTGTCAGAATCTAGGACGACCATGTCCATCGAACCTTGCACGAGAGATATTTGCATCACAGATTTAGCCCTCTTTACCTCCCTACACGTTTCCTTAAGTTTCTCCTCTTCAATCTATTGTGCATATACCATGAGATGAGAAATGTCCATGTCATTAATGAGCATGGCAGTACAACACTCTTTTACCACCATTTTGGACACACCCGAAATGAACTTGCTCATCCTTGCCCTAGAATCGGCAACAATTGTTGGAGCAGGACTAGACAATTGTGTGAACTTTAGAGAATATTCCCTAAAACTCATACTTACTTGACGAAGGTTGATGAAATCAAGAACCTTTTCTTCTCTCAATTCAAGGGGAAAGAACCTATCAAAAAAAGCTACCTTAAACTTCTCCCAATCAAGAGGACCCGCATCTTCTGGCCTCCCTTCTTTCCATTGGTTAAACCCAATTGAGCCACACCTTTTAGTTGATAAGCAGCCAACTTTGCCTTTTCCATCGGCATAACTCCCATGATCATCAAGACCTTATATACATCATAAATGAACTCTTGAGGATCTTCCTCAACCTTACAACCACGAAACTCTATAGGATTCATCCTAGTGAAGTCCCTCACTCTTGAAGCCGTCGTGCCGACATTTGGGTTCACGGGAACCACAACCTCCCTATTGGCTTGGGCCGTCATAGCTTGAGCCAATACTTGAAAAGCATCCCTAAACTCTGCATTACACACTTGCTCAGCCAAAGGATGGACCGAAACATGAGGATCTTGGGGATGAGCTTCTTGTTCCGCATTCTCCTTCGCATTCCTTCTAGCATAAGCCTCTTCGAGTAGCCATATCTTGTAGAGAATTAGATAAGGATTAGGAGAGAGACCTTATAGAGTTAAACTCTATCGCACGACTTTGGAGTAATGAAAGAAGTGGAGTTTCCTAAATATCTTATAGCCTCTCATTCATAAGTGTGGCGCGCTTCACACTCATGAACAAGACTCTATTTTATGTGGCTTATGAGACATCTTTAGACCATTCTAAACTTTGTGCTCTGATTACCGTGTTTGTCACGACCTAGGGGTACCCCCTAGATGTAACATGGTGTAGAAGACCCCGACGAACCTCGTACAAGCCACTTAGCATTCATAACATAACAAAAAAGAACATAAGAGATTAAGACAACATTTCAAGTTCAATAGTTTTATAACAGAAAAATTGAAGTCCAAAATAGTTGTCTCAGCATAGCCATCAGATACAATAGAATGAAATTGGGCCTAGCCTATGCATCATGTCTAAAAGTGAAATACAAGAAAGAAACTAAAAAATGAAAATCCGTCCTCAAACCATGAGGACTCACCATGCTCAAGAATCAACCAAACCAAGATCTAGCTACGAAACTGAGAACCCTAAATATCGGACCCTATATTTAGGAAAAATGTAGGCAAGAGTATGCGTAGGTACAAAACAATGTACCATGTATGATAGCCATGCATAAAACATTTAAATCATGCTAAAAAGGACATTTCATTTCATGACATGCAATTGACCAAACTAAAACATGATATAAGAAGGTTAGAAAACATACTTTATGATACATGGTCAAATGAAAGCTAATCATCTTTAAAACCATTGAACACCTATGAGATAATCCTTGAGAAACCTTAGTTCATTATTAATGTGGGTAATTAGCCTTAACTGACATAGAGACCATGTGAGCTATAACATGATGCTTCGGAGTCTCCTACACCGAAAAGGGTTGTCCTACTTTCCAAGGTAAGTACCGTGAACTTCTAGCTTATGTGCATTCACAAGATAATCATCCTACAAGGGCACATAGTTAAGGGATAAGGATATTGCTACGAGAAAGCCGGCCTCTACTAACAGGAGAGCTTCCATCTCATGAGATTACTTCTAGAAACTCAGTCTCTACTAATGGGAGAGTTTCCATCTCAATGTCAATATCCTCTCGCTGCTAAGCATAAATCCCATGGAATAGTATTTTCTTACTTATTCTCATTATCCATGGAAATGAATGTCATCTTGCCAATCCAAGCTAAGTTATTAGGATAGCTCCTTATCATTGATTCATTTAGGTGAGAAAACCTCTAAACCTTACAATCCCTATTATGTGAGAAAACCTTTCACAATCATATTTGTATGTGTTTATGAGAATGTCCTTTCAACAACACAACAACAGCATCATCTTTGATACTTTACTCTCAAAGCATCCTTAAAACATTTATATAGGTTTCATAGAAACATGCATAATCTCATACTTTTCCTTTTCAAGGTTAAAAGCCTACTTTCAATCACCACATCCAAAAATCAACGAATAGATAGGGATTCTATCATAAATTCATCTGATTCTATCACTTCACGCTTTAGTTGATAAAATTCCTCTTTCATAAACAAAGACCCGTTTCATATCATCATAATTAGAAAATATGGGATTTATATGGGCTCATGGGGAAATCATCATAAAATAATAGTAAATCATCAATTCATGCAAAACAGATCATAATTCAATCATTTAGATCAATAATCAAGAGAACCCATGGTATTTGAAGAACGCCCTAACTCAATTGGGGATTTCTACCTCTTGAAAATAGGAAAATTTGGGAACTCCATGGATGGAAGGAATACATAGAAGAAAACTAGCATACCTTGAAGCCAAATGCTAATCTTAAATGGAGGAATGGAGACCTTATATTGAAACCCTATGTGAATCCTTCTTCTTCTTCAAGTTCTAGAGAGAGAAATATTTTGGAGAGGAGAATTGAACTTTTTTTGTGACGTTGGAAGAATGAAGTGAATGGGGTGAATTTGGGGAATAAAATGCTTATATAGGGGTCTTAATGAAGGGTAAAATGACGTAGTACATGAAATAATTAATTTAGGAAAAGACCCAACTACCCTGACATTAAATGCTACCTCACCACCCATGACTCGAGAATGATGGACCATGGACTGACCAACGGTCCGTCCTGCACACTCGTCAATAGGTTCAAAGAGTTTTGGACTAACCTACGGTTACCCTAGCCACGATTTATGGACCCATCGACGGTTTGTGGGTCCTAGCCGTGATTCCTGCGTCTCAGAGTCTCCTTGCTGCCTCTTTACGAGCCCACCTATGGTCCGTGGTTCCCTCCACAGTCGTGGTTAGCCTTGGTGGGATGGAACCTTGAAGTTCTAACATTCTATTTGCCGTCTCTCGAATCCGAGGTGTTACAATTTCCCTATGAACCCATGTAAATCCCATGTTTTCCAATTATGATGATGTGATGTGGGATTTGAATTATGAAAGAAGAGTTTACAAATTAAGCATGTTCTTATGAGATTTATGTAAATGTTTTAAGGATTCTTTGAGAGTAAAGTATCAATGATGATGATTGTTTTTGTGTTGTTGAAATAATTTCTCATAAACACATTAAAGCATGATTTGTGAAAGGACATTCTCACATAACAAATTATTAGAGTTGAATGGTTTTTTAAACTAAAGTATGAATCAAAGATCTTAGGAGCAATTCTAAAAGACCCAACTTGGATCACTTACTTAATTGTACATTTCCATGGATGATGCATTACCTACCTTGGATTGGTTATTGAATGATACATTTCCATTGATAACATATGACTTAGCTTGGATTGGCAAGATGACGTGCCCTTACATGGATAATAAGAATAAGTTAAGAAAACGACTACTCTGTGGGTCTTATTCTTAGCATCGAGAGGATATTAAGATGGAGGCTCTCCTATTAGTAGAGATCGGGTTTCAACTAGCAATCTCCTTATCCCTTAGCTATGTGCCCCTATAGGAAGATTGTCTAGATAGACATTAGCTAGTGGATCCACAATATCTAGAAGTTCATGGTCCTTCCTTGGCAAGTATGACACCCATTTTAGGTGTGAGGTAGACAGCGGATTCCTTGTTTATAGCTCACATGGTCTTATATGTTGGTTAAGGCTATTTCCCACAAATAAGCAAAGTTATGATTAATCAAGGTCACTTCAAGGAAGTATAGTAAGTATATTTTAAGATGATGTTCACTTGCATTGATTGTGGTTTTATTACTTATGGTTTCTAACTCTCAAGATACATCTTTTAGCTTGATGATTGCATACTTATGAAAATGTCCCTTATTAGAACGATTTAAATGTTTTATGCATAGCTATCATACTTGGTACATTATTTTGTACTAACTCATACTTTGCCTTCATATCCCTAAATATAGGGTCTGAGTGTTAGGGTTATCAGTTTCGTAGCTAGAGGTTGATTTACGAGATTCTCTAGGTTTGGTGAGTCCTTATGCTTCGAGGAAGGATTCTCATTGTTTTCAATTTCTATCTTACTTTAAATTTTGGACCTGATGTATGGGCTAAGCCTGATTTCATTCGATTTTATTAGATGGTTATTGAGATAAGTGTGTAGACTTCCGCTATACTTTTATAAAACTTTTGGACTTCAAATGTTCTTCTTTATCTCTTTTGTTCTCTTTCTTATGTTATGAGTGTTAAGTGGCTAGTTGGGGCCTCTCAGGGTCCTATACGTCATGTTACATCTGTGTTGTAACCCTGGGTCGTGACATATTTTGTGTAGCCTATAATTATAAAGAGCACATTTTCGGAGTGTTGCCAATATTTATGTGGCCAAAAGCTCAATATAAAGGTCACACTTTAAAAGTGTGCTCTTACATTATTTTGGAAACACTTTTTAAGCGTTCTCTAGAAGTAGTGTGGCCATAGGGGAAATTTTTTGTAGTGACCTCTAGAATAGGTAATCATTAAAACTCACCATCAGGCCTCAAATGCTCTTCCTTCACCTACTTGCAACATAAAAAACGAGACATATAGTTTGCAATATCTCTCTTCTTGTTGTTCCACCAGTAGTGTTGTCTCTAATCAGGATACATCTTCATGGTTCCCAGATTGATGGAATAAATAGAATAATAGCTCTCATGAAGTATGAGATGAATCAAATCCTCAACTGTTGAAAAATAAATACAAACACAAAACCTTAAAACCCCATGTGAATACAAGATAGTAAGACCGACATATGATGCTAACACTCAATCTCAAAGCAAGGATGACTGGGCTCCCACTTTGGCTAAGACACGCCTAGAATCTTAAATATCCAACAAAATCATCTTAATAGATAACTACTAAATAATGGTCGCTCCATAGTAAACATTAAGGCTACACTACCCATACTCACTACCTTTCGGCTCAATGCATCTACTAAAAATTTCTCTTTGCTTGGATCATTGAAAATAAAGAGGTCATAGTCTTTGGGAAGCTCAATCCAATGACGCTGCCTCGAACAAAGGTCCCTCTAGCTCATTATATACCTAAGACTTTTGTGATTAGTGTAGATCTCACAATGAACTCCATACAAGTAGTGAGTCTAGATCTTAAGGGAAAAACTACAACCACCAACTCCAAGTCATGAGTAGGGTAGTTTTTCTCATGAAGCACAAGTTGCCTTAACGCATAACCTTTAACCTAAGCCTGCTGCATCAATATACAACCAAAACCAACACCGAATGTTTCACAATATATCGTGAAACTCTCGCCCTCAGCTAGGAAAGTCAATATAATAGGGATGGTCCGCAATTTTGTGAGCTTCCAAAGCTCAAATCATACTCCTCAAACTAATCAAAAGGAAGATCAACAAAAGTTAACTGGGTCAGATGTACTACAATAGTACAAAATTCCTCCTAAAAATTATTTGTAGTAGCTCGCTAATCCGACGAACTCCAAATCTCAGTAAATGAAGTAGGACTAGCCCAATCAGGAATAGCCCCAATATTCGCCTTATCTATATTGATGCCATCCTTAGGCGCAACGTGCCCCAAAAATTCTACAGACTCAAGCCAATACTCAAATTAAGAGAACTTAGCAGAAAACCACTTATCTCTCAAAGTGTTGAGCACAATCTGCAAATGATGCTCATGATCCACAAATACACCAGAATATTATCTATGAACACTATGAAAACCACATCAAGATAAGGCCTGAACTCCCGCACCATAAACTCCCTAAAGGCAACAGGGGCATTAGTCAACCCAAAAGACATCACAAGGAACTCATTGTGGCAATATCCTGTCTGAAAAGTCATCTTAGGAATGTTTGCTACACTAATCCTTAGCTAGTGGTAACCGAATCTCAAATCAATCTTATTAAACAATGCGCCCCCCTAAGGGTGGTAAAGTAGAACTTTCATCCTAAGTCATTGGGAAACAGTTCTTCACTGTCACGTTATCTAGCTATATATAATCAATACACATATGCATCATACCATCCTTGTTCTTCACAAAGAGAACAGGATAACCCTAAGAAAATACACTAGGCCGGATGAACCTCTTATCCAAGAGATCATGAAGTTGAACACTATGCTCTGCAGGAACTATACGATATAGAAGAATAGAAATAGGCTAATTACCTGATACAAGCTCAATCGAAAGGCCAATATCATGCTCTGAGAGGTAGACTAGGTAGGTCTATTGGACACGCAACAACAAAGTCACGAATGACTTGAGCTGGCCAAACTGGAGGGACCTCCCAATTAATATTATGCGCATAGGCTAAATAAAATTAAAATCTACTAGAAAATAGCCTTAGAGCCCGAAAAAAATGATGACTCCAACCTGTGTGCTACTGCAAGAGCCGTTCCAAACCACTGGGGAAATAGTGGGTATTACTTAGGTAAAAATCTTAAAGAAGAAATCTAAGAACACACGGCAAGGAAAAACCAGATGATGCCCTGAATTACATCAAAATAAAGCATAATAAGAAATATAGTATGCACAGGTATCCTGGCCCTAGATAGTAACCATGGAAGAATAAAACACTTGATCCATTACAAAAGACTCACTCATGGGAGTCGACACACACAACAACTCTTCAAAAGGCTCGGAACTCAAAACCATATGGGAAGCATAATTAGCAGATACATATGACAAGGTAGAGCCCAAATCAAATAAAGTTGAGATAGGCTGCTGGCATAAAATAATCATACTTGTGATCAGACCATCCAATGCCTCAGCCTCTACCCTCACTAGGGGTACAAAGAAGTTCCCATGTCTGCCTCTGTATTGGCCATTAGATCTACCACCTAAATTGCCTCTTTGGGAAGAACCCTAAACACCTTGATGACTGATGAGTAAGGATTTTTTACACATTTTGGGTTTGTTATTGAATGAATTAGTGTACTGAATGCTTATTCAGTGCTCATAAGTGATGTTAATTTATTTATACGCAACAATGAAGTCTTAAGAACAACGCAAGGACATTATGATGTGAAAAGAAGTGAAAAGGTTGGAAAAGCTGAAGAAAAGAAACCTTTGAGCTTGCAAAAGCCACTCAGTGATGCGCCGAGTGAGACTCCAGCTTGCCAAATCTTCCAGAAAAGTAGCCCATGGATCAAGCCAAATCAGTGAGAGAATAGACACTTCAAAGAATTGTCGAATGGAATGACTATAGCAACCCAGCTCGCCAAATCTTCTTGAACAAGTGGATGCAGAGTCAAACCAAAAGGTGAGAAGACGTGCATGTTGGCGGATCAGCGAGTCGTTCGATGATCTTAACTAATATCATAGAGTGGACTTCGTGCTGAGATTTTTGTGAAGTTTTTGGAAACATATAAATTTGTTTTTGAGAGAGAAAACAAATAGAACATAGATTTGGAGAGAATTTTACATACTTTAATAATATTGAACAACTTGATAGACGTTTTTGAGCTTGGATTTGATGATTTAGGATTCAAGTCTTAATTTGGGAATTGAGCATCGTAGATTATTGTCAATTCAGATTGATAATCTCTTCGGTAATGATTTCTTTCTTTTTGCTATGATTGACTAAACCCCATCTCCTTAGGGGTGTGATTATGTAATAAACTACATATTAGCTTTTGGGTATTAATTAATTGATATTATTATTGTTGTTTTGAAATGGGTTTAATTGTTCATTGATGGTTTCATTCATGAACTGAATTTTCAAGTTCAGATTCTGATTCAACACTTGATGCTAGCTTACGAAAGTTGTTTAAAGTCGAGTAAATGATTGATAATCATATGGCCATGTGTCTTTACAACCGAGCTTGGTAAAGTGGGTTGTGCTAATGGGTTGGATTGCTTTGTAATGCTAAGCTTGTTGAGGTTCGAAAGAACTCACTTAAAGCATAATAGTTGATTGAAAAATGGTTATTATAGCTAGAACATATCCTACCCATTATGATTCAACAATTTCACGCAATTGTTAATTACCCATTAGGTAAAATGTATAGTCAATTGTTCACACAGCCTTAAGACCCTCTTTATACTTGATAAAAATCTCTGCTATTCATTTCTGTTAAAAATTGGTTACTTAATTAATCCCTTTGATATTGATGATTAAAACTCTTTGATTTAATTTATGTTGCATATCCTTTACTTCTACAAAAGATTAGAGCACTTCTACACTTCTTAATAGAATTTTTTACCGTATCACTTCTTCTGGGATCGACCCCAACTTATCTTTGAGTTTATAATTGTTAGCGACCGCCTACACTTTGAATAATAAAATGTGTAATTGAGCGTTTTCAATGACCACCACAACGATCCTGACTTTGACCTCGACCTCTAGTTAGATGTGTTGTTCTGGAGTTGGTAGAGCTGGTGGACCTACCTATGGAGTGGGTTTATTGAACCTATGCATGGGATAATCTCTTGACCAGTGGTAAAGCTCCACACACTCAAGATAACCCAAATACGATCAGCTTTAAAAGAATGGAAACCACAACATAAAGCATGTGACTAAGACCCATCTTGAGTTGGACTAGATCTATCATCACCCCGACTATATTGGTAACCCTATGAAGACACTAATGAGGCTTGAAGACAATGACCCGATTGTCCCTTCTAAATTTGCTATCTAGGCTTATCATAAGATTCTGTTTCCCTAAAATAGGACCCACCATAGCTGCCCAAATGCTTAGGTCTGATGTCACAATGGAACTTATTGTTAGTATGGGCATGGTCAACCATATTAAGAGAGTAACGGACACCGGAGACCATAGACTAGGTCTCGATCTACAACAAGAGTCTCAAAGCACGAACAATGCACCAAGCTCTCTCCTCCTATGTAGGTAGGATAATAGTAGCATGGAGGGAGAGCTCGTGAAACTTTGCATCGTACTCAGACACAATCATGGAGCTCTACTCCAATCGAGAGATCTCATATCGAAAATGATCTATGACAATGTGAGAGATGAACCTGGATAACAAAGCCTCAAAAAAGTCAGTCCAAGTGACTAGTGGAGACCCATCTTGCCTAGTCTATGTAAATGTACACCAGCAATGCCAGGCGGGCCCATCTAACTTGTAAGCGGTGAAGTTGGCTCCTCTCGACTCCACCAGACCTAAAGTATAAAGCCATTACTGGCAAGTAGTTAGAAACTAGTAGGTATCTTCACTAACATCCAAGAAAGCTCAAAATTTAAAGTTTTAGAAACACTCTTAGGATCTTGTACTACTCTAGCAGTATAAATCCAGGTTGCCATCATAGGTTGGGCACTCCCAAGTGGTACCTTAATCTTAGGTGCCTCCACTATAGGATTACTTAACGTTGCTACTGTTGGGGCTTATGGAGCTGAAGCTGTAACTAGGGCGTGTTGCATGCCACTAAGAATGGGATGGTAAGGGTTCGTTGCTGACTCTGGAGATCTGTAACGACTCGGAAAAATGATAGGTTAAGCAAGATAGGTTAAATGATAGGGGTTTTTATGTAATTTCATTTTAATTGTGTTACATCCGACAATTTAAAATGAATATGAAGAAGCTTGAAATTGGAAGTAGTCACTTTTGGAAAAGTTCAGAACCTGGAAATTTGGTCAAGTGTGGGAAATCAGTGAGTTT
>JAJOOS010012578.1:0-54837 GCA_029582725.1 Solanum chiquidenum
GAGCTATGGACAGATGGCCTGCTTTGTGCCTTTGAATTTGTCCGTGGCCAACGGAAGACAAATGGCTCGAGAGCTACTGAACATTATGCTGCCAGGGAACCTAAAAAACCACCATTATATAACTATGGTGCGAGTAATTTCTCACCCCAAGATGTTGACAAGGATCACTTTATAGAACCTCACTATACAACAGAATCTGGGTATGTTGACATCGAGAACGCAGATGGCCAAAGTTATCAACAAGACTATCCTTATCATTCCCGAGAAAGGTCTCCTGGTAATTACTGGATACCAATAGGCTGGTCTAGAATATCTGAGCTGCTTCAAACAGTGCATATTGATAGTGGTTGGGCCTCTCAGCCTGTTGATCTCAGTGATGAGGAAGATGATGTCACTGTAGCAGACGTTGCAGCTCCATACTGGCAAAGTCCAGTTGGACCAACTTGGTGGTGTCATGTAGCTGCAGGTCACCCTTCCATCAATGCATGGTTGAGCAATGCTCAGTGGCTACATCCTGCCATAAGTATTGCCTTGCGAGATGAAAGCAAGCTGATCAGTGAACGCATGAAGCACCTTCTCTATGAGGTACTTATCTTCTATAAGTTTAGACTCAAGCAATTCCATACTGCTTTAACAGCTTTGGGAAGACTGAACCTTCTTTTTCCTCCTAATAGCATCATGATCTCTAACCTATTGTATAACCTACCAGGATTGTTATAGTTGCCTTTCTTTTAGTTTTTAGGATGTACAAGTCTATAAGTATCTAAGAATAGGCTATTGTTCCTGAAAATGACCTAAAGGATGGTTGACTCTTGATAATTGTGAAAAGCTTGGACAAAAGAGATGCAAGTAATCATTATTTATGTCATAAAATTATTTGCCACACCAGCTACCTACTTTTATGCACCTTCTAGAAGTTTCTTAAGAGGAGCAGCAAAAGATGCTAGATATTTCTTCCTGAGATTGCAAAAAGGAGAGAAGGGGAGGAATGAGTACAGGAAGTAAGTTGAAGTTTCTTGCTAAATGGTATGCTTAAGGTTTGGAAAACCAATTTTGATAGAAGAACATGGAGGTTGCAGTTTGTCTGTTAACGTGGTGACTGTTCATTTGATCTTGTAAACTGTTTCTCTCTTCAGTTTGACATGAATTACTTAGTTGTTACTTATCTCGCACGAACATCATTTAGAGACGGTGGATTTATCAACTTATACAGAATCTTCCCACAAAAGTATTTTGTGCTGTGTCCAGGGACTGCATGGTTTTTCATTGATTCTTCTCAATTTTCTTTTGTGAACTCTGATAAGAGCCCCAAAGATACAAATAGAGTGTAGTTTGAACAAAACTCTATGAAGGAAAAGGGAGGAAAAGTCAAACCATGGGAGACTGCATTTGCTTTTTCGAAACGTTTGTTCTAATTTTTATGCATGCTCTTAGTTGAGGTCTAGATCTAAATTTGGACCTGAAAAATCTTGTAGGCAACAACAACTCCTCTGCAGAGCATCATGGATCATCTGTAAAGGGAAAATGAATATTTCCTAAAATGAAGGTGTGATTTTCTGTAAAAGGAAAATGAGTATTTCCTAAAATGAAGGCGTGACAATTCATTGAAGGATTTAACATTATAGAATAGTCTCTTTACTACAATGGTATTTCTGTATGAAAAGTTGAAAACTATGTCCACAAATTTGAGCTTATATAACCTTCACTTCTTGTTGCTTTTGGTGCAGGTGCCGGTTAGAGTTGCTGGTGGATTACTATTTGAGCTCTTGGGGCAGTCAGTTGGTGATCCTTATGTTGAAGAAGATGATATCCCAGCTGTTATACGATCATGGCAATCACAAAATTTCTTGCTAACTGCATTGCATGTTAAAGGTTCTGCATCAAATATCAATGTGATAGGTATTGCAGAAGTCCAGGTTTGTCAATGATCATGTATAAAGCTCCTACTGTCTGTTGCATTTGACATTACTAGAGACAGAGGAATAAGAACCTTGAGGCTTGGACATCTTATTGATAGACATCTCACAGTTTAATGACGTGTTCATAGGAACTACTCGCTGCGGGCTCTTGTAATGTCCCGCGAACAATTCATGAGGTAGTAGCACTGCTAGCTTGTCGCCTGGCCCGATGGGATGACAGGTGTCAATTTTACCTTGTTTCATTCGACCCATTTCTTTTCCGACTACATGTTCTAGGAGACAAAGGAATACATGCTTATTATTTCATTATTTGCCTTAATCTTTTGAATTCACCCTGCTTGTTGGTTTGTAAGCCCTTTTGCACAGGTGCCTATTTTTCAGATGTCTTTTTTACAGTTCTCCTTCCTTTTCACTATTTAGCTCTAGCTTTTGTTACTATACACAGAATTATGTTCTTGATAATGTTTCTGTTATTTCTAGTTCCTCTGGATTTCAAAGAATCATTTCTTGTTTCCTAAAATTCACCTTTTATATTTTTTCAATTTCAGGGAATTGATGCATTTTCTTGTTCTTTTTCTTTCATTGGACCGTATCAATTATACTAAACATCATCAGTAAATATGAGTTGTCTTGAGTAAATAGAAGTTGACCAAGATGTGAACTTAGTGCTTTGGATGGAAATAGGTTCCACCATCCGAGCAATTGTATTCATACCATAACCTTAAGGAATACTTGTGTAATTTGTAGGTGGGCTTCTTTAACGCACTGCTAAATATGGATCATTCTTTTTTCCTTTTTCTTGTTAAAATGTATTAAGCTATTGTGAAAATGTTGTTCTTTTGCTTTCTGTTCCACCAGACTCCTGTCTTTGACCAATCTTTACAGTTCAGACTACTTTACTTCGTCAGAAGTTGCAACTTTGATTGTTAGTTTCCAATTGCTCAATATGCTGTGAGCATGATAGAAATTTATGTACTTCTGATAGCTTTAGATCTGTCATTTATGTTGCACGGCTGAATTCATCTATAATTTTTGTCACTATGGATCAATGTCGCTTGGTATTCTGATTGTGAATTCAACTAATACACAAACTTTTAGGTTATATCGGAAGTATATTTTTGGGGCAGCTGATGAAGCTGAACTGAAGTTCATGAACAGGTTTTTCCACTTATGATTATAAACTGCTCTTGCACTGCAATCGAAATTCTGCTGCCTTTGGTTTAGTTAATGGCATCTATTATAAACATATGAACTATCCCTGTTGGACAGGAGAACCCATGAAGATGTGCAGTTGTTCAGTGTAATTTTAAATCAAGAGATTAGAAGGCTGTCGACACAGGTACTTTAGTCTCATCGTTGCAGGAAATTGATCCCTCAAAGCATAAAAATGTGCTTAATCTAGTTGATGCCAAAGCCATTGAGAAAAAACAGAAATGTAGGAAAGCAACTAAGTATCCATAAACTTCCTTTCATCATTGAGAGGATTTTGTATTTCAGGCTAGTGTTTAAAAGCGTGTTATGTGTTGGGGTTGAACCATCATTTTCTCTCTTTTTTCTGCAAGGTTATACGGGTAAAATGGTCTTTACATGCAAGAGAAGAGATTGTATTCGAGCTTCTCCAACATCTTAGGGGAAATGCTGCAAGGAATTTGCTTCAAGGAATACTAAAAAGTACAAGACAAATGATTGGAGAACAAGAAGCGGTTCGTGGCCGCTTATTTACAATTCAAGATGTCATGCAGAGTACTGTCCGTGCATGGTTACAGGTGCCATAAGTTCATTCACATATGATACATTTACTAGTCTATTTCTTTAACTAGTAAATGCGCTTGGCAGTAACTTCCGTGTAATCCTGTTGAGCTTTTACTCTGAAATTCTTTAACTTCAGGATCGGAGCCTTCGAGTCCAACATAATCTAGGGGTATTCGGGGGTTGTGGACTTGTTCTTTCTATTATCACGGGGCTATTTGGGATAAATGTGGATGGAATTCCTGGAAACGAGGGATCCCCGTATGCATTTGCCTTCTTCTCTCTCGCCCTTGTCTTGCTAGGAGCTGGGTTGATTGCTATTGGATTGATCTATCTCGGATTGAATAAACCATTCGCCGAGGACAAAGTCGAGGTGAGGAAACTAGAGTTACAAGAACTCGTGAAGATGTTCCAGCACGAGGCAGAATCGCATGTGCAAGTCCGAAAGGATGCTTCAGAAGCCAAGAAGTCAGTTGATTCTGCAGGTATAATAACAGATGGAGACAAATATGTTGTCATTAGTTGATCAAAACATAGAAATGCCAAGTCTTCCAATACTGCATCGCGATGAGAATCGGAAAATTTTGTCTATCTTGTCACAACTGGTAGAGAAGGAAGAAAAAAAAGTAACATAACTTCTAATAACTGCATAGATAGAATACTTCTGCTGCTTCATAAGTTGAATTTACAGGGGGCATTGTTCTTTATTCTCCTTGTTCTGTTTACATGATGAAAAGCAGAAAGCGCCTAGTTCCAAATACAGTTGAGCTCTTAGATTTTGTATGTGCATTTCTCTGGATTCGTCGACATGGTTACTTATGTGATATGTTCTTGATAGTCGAGGCAATGGGAAAACGATCACGGATAGTCACTTTTTCAGCTTCTGTAATTGAATAATAGTCATTGTCGCGGAGTTTGAAATTCTACCTGTGAAACTTCAAGATATTGGTTATCTCAGAAAAGTGGTCAGTCGAAACTGTTTTTACTTTACGCAATTGCTTCAAACAAGACTAATATCTTTGGAGTCCAGGACAGTGGTTGTTTTTCAAATATGGGTCGAAAAGTGACCAATGAACGTTATTTCTGATCGAGCCAGTTGTGAGGGTAACATCAGTTACAACTAAGGGAGATTATGCCTTTTCCATATTAGTGAAAGGTGTTTTGCAATAATTTGGCTATCATTTCTTTGTCTTCGATAACCTTGCAGTTGGCGTGTACATCGACTATTTCATCAGTTATTTGCTACTTTTCATTTAGTACAAATAATTCAACTAAGGCTTAGACATATAGAAAGAAATCATAAAACAATTGTCTTTAAACCTTGGTCTCTCGCGATTCTTATCCACTTCATCGATCATTGGGTAAAACCCTTTGGTGCATAACTTGGTTATTAGTAAGCACACTGTGATACAAGGATAACTAAAAAAAATAGGGCAAATAAAGCTACCATATGCTAACTGCAAGGATTTAAATAAGTACAGGATACAGAATCAGTAAAAGATTAACAAAATTAAGAATATACCATAGTCTGCAGATTATTCAGTAGAGGGTATACAAAAACTCAGTATCTTAAACAAATAAAAGAAGCTTGTGTAGGATCTTCAGCAACTGGAATTGGACACAGAAGCAGCTACATTATGTGCGTTTGCCATGGATATCCTGAAAGTCCATTTACAAAAACCAACGAGATGAAGCATGATCAGTGAAGATTCATATAGTCGACCCCAACTTGTTCGGGACTGAAGCATAGCTGTTTTATATAGTTTTCTCAGAGTACAGAGATCAACAACATCATACCCAATGTAATCACACAAGTGGGATCTGGTAGTGTGGACACAAACCTTACCCCTACCTTGGAAGGTAGAGAGGTTGTTTCCGATAGACCCCAGCTCAAGGAAACAGTACAAAGATCGTGCTAAGTAATGTTCTACTGCTGCAGTAAATGAGAGTACAGCATATCCAAGCTCAAGAAGATGAGGGAAATAAGAAAAGATGACATCTAGTAAATCAGCAATCAGTATGATATTATTGCATATCAGCAACTGTTGAAAACTTTAGTACTGGCAGACCCCGCAGATGAATGGTCGATGACAAGTTAATTACTAAGGAAGACAAACTGGGGAAAATCGTGAACAACATAAGCAGAGCAACCAACAACATACCAGTGTAATCCCACAAGTGGACAACATAAGCAACAGCAACCAACTGACATTATGCTTAAAAACAAAATAGGTGATAGACAAGATGCATCAGGGGGGAAATAGAGAGCCTTAGCTTTTAAGAGATAAATGCATCTTCTGATGCTCTTCACTGTGGAGATAGAAAAGAAATGCCAACAAAACATTGAATTCAAGAATCAAAGACTGTCGGGATTTGGTTATCAGATGAAACTTTGTAAAAAAACAGCTATAAAATTGAACCACCTCACAGATCAAGTAGTGACGCAGAAAGGATACTGGAGATATGATTGCTTGAATGTACAATTGAAAAAGGGAGATTTGACAAGAGTTGGTAGAGTGTAGAAACATATTACAAAAGAATATGATGAATTTTATATCCACCGGTGAAAATGGGTTGTGATGTTCTTCTCTTGTTCACAAAGCATATACCTTCTTATCTTACAGCAACTTGATTCTCTGAGAGAGTGTTAGTGAAGTCCTACCACCAACAGGAACCACAAAGAAATGAACTTTTGCCTTCACATCAGCCACTGCAAGAATTGCATATAGTGCAAAAAAACTTC
The DNA here is from genome assembly GCA_029582725.1 of Solanum chiquidenum. Taxonomy (NCBI): domain Eukaryota; kingdom Viridiplantae; phylum Streptophyta; class Magnoliopsida; order Solanales; family Solanaceae; genus Solanum; species Solanum chiquidenum. Next base: position 6,412 of record JAJOOS010012578.1, read on the forward strand.
AATGTACACCGGCTTTTTTCTGCACTATGCTTTCAATTCTACAAGCCAATTCAAATTTTGTGTCAGATATGTTCCTACAAACCACTGAAAAAGTGGGCAATGAGAAGTAAAAGCTCATTTGCTTCTGGATACGATTATACATACCTCCCTCTAAGCTGATGAACACCCTCGAGAACGTCCAGTGCTTGCTGTACCTTTGAGTTTTCTAGTTTATCTTTGTTTTCAAGTATTAAGGATGAAAATCTCAAAAAGGTGACAAGTTCTACTTCAATATCTCTTAGTTGTTGGTCTATATGCTCCAAAAACTCCTCGTATGAAGATACCCCCTTTAAACTATTGATCCTGTCGGCTTCCTTGGACATGTTCCCACTTGTTGATGCCTCGAGATTTTTCAATTCATTATCATAGGGAGCTTGCAATTCTTGACTATCATCTAATTTTATAGTTTCCAGGTCAACGTCTTCATTTTCATCTGAATTGTCTGCATTATCATCCTTTGGAGATACTATTCGGACGGGACTTGGAGCATCATCTATAGCAATCTCAAGATCTAAAGCAACATTTCCAATCAACTGCTTCTCCCTCATAGATATCGCCTGAAAATAGAAAACGTCGTGAAAAAGGAGCAAAAATATACACTCCATCCGTTTCAATTTGTTCGTCTTACTTTCCTTTTTAGTCCGTTTAAAAAAATGTCTCTTTCTTTTTTTGGTAACTCATTAATTTCAACCTTCTCCCTTATTTAATTTCCTTGATCAACCACAATAAGGATGCAAATCTCCCTTCTTTTCTAATCCTTAATCAACCACAATAAAAAATGCTAATATTTATTTTTATATCTAAAATGTTTTGTTATTTTTCCAAATTTTTGCAGGTGAAGGAAATTTTAGACTCAATTGGACACCAAAACAAAAATTACCAGTTTAGGTTTTTGGGGCCTTATGATTAGTTATACCTCTGATTTGTTAAGTAGGGCTAGCAATCCTCATACCCACCCTACACAAGACTATAGCATAACAAGAATTTGGAACTTATCCCTTCAGTTTCGAAGAAAGTCTTCAAGAAGACAATAAAATAAGAAAAGCAAGAAGCAGCTCCCTTCAGTCACAACTCAACAGAGTAGGTAGCCTAAAAAATTAGTGCTTTACACAAAACTGCCCAATTATTCAACTCTGCGCTTAATGTGATCAGAAGTATCATCTTCTATGGTACAGATGTCATTTGATTTGCTAACATCCAGTAAACTAAAGAAATACCCCTCTCTGAAAAATTAATGAACAATTCTCCTTTGATTACTCAGTGGAGCCGTTACAAGAGATGAATTTGTGTACTTAAAAGAACAAGCAATGTCTGTAATCAATGTTCGCATATCACCAGAAAAGAATCAAAGACATGGAGAATTAAGACATCCTGTCAAAGTCTCGGGGGTTTTCTTTTTATGACAACTCAATACCATAACACCATTTTGATTGAAACAACTGTATCAGCGTAACACTTTATGGTATCTGATGTTTGAGCAACAACATTGAACAGATATAAGCATCCAGTAAGGTTCTAGAACAAAATCTTTACATCCTTTCACATGAGGAAAGAAGCAAAACCACAGAAAGGAATGCTTCCACAAACAACCAGCTTCAAATTCTCCTTAAGGCACCATGTTGAGTAGGGATTTGAATCGATGAAGTTTGGTGATGATATTAATTTTGTTTTGATAAGTTCCAATAAGATTTTAGATCTTGAATACCATAACAACTTCCTCAGCTGAAGGAAAGCAACCACCCAAACGAGAAAACTAAAAGATATCCAACCATACCTCATTGAGCTTTGCTGCAAGTTCATCGAGCAATTCAATGCGACTCTTTGACTTCTCCATGGCTTGCATAATCTTCTTCTTTTGAAAAAGTAGCTCCCTGGCGTCATTCTCCTTTCCTGTTCGAACACTAATGGCTGCTTGTCGCCGAAATCTCTCTGCTGCTTCAGACAACCGAAGTAGCCTCGATCTTGCATTATTTGCTGAATAGCCAGGATTCTGATCAGTAAGAACTCAAACTGTTCAATAAATCTTATGCTGTCCATAGAATAAATGAGCAAAATAACTAAGGAAACAGAAACAGAGACGCACACACATTATTGGATAAAAGTGATCCAAGATGAAATTGCAAAACGTAAAGGCAAATTCACCAAGTTCATGAAATCTCGCATGTAAATCCTCAAATAAGTAATTTGCAAAACGTAAAGGAATATTCACACCCAATAAATGAGAAATCATTCAAAGGTACAAACTTCAACATCTTACACACCATGTTTGTAAAATCTCACAAGTAAAACCTCGGATTATAATGTGCTAAAGATAAAACCAAATTCAAACAGAATCCACCACTAAATTTGACACCCAATAAAGGAGAAATCAATCATAACGCATAAACCTCACAACATCTTACACACCATGTTTGTAAAATCTCACACATAAATCCTCAAATAAGTAATCTGCAAAACATACAGGCAAATTCAAACAGAACCCACCACTAAATTCAACACCCAATAAAGGAAAAACAATCAAAGTTACAAACTTCACAATAATTCATACACCAAGTTCACGGAATCTCACATATAACAATAACAAAATACCTAGTGTAATCCCACCAAATGGGGTCTAGGGAGAGTAGAGTGTACCTCCAGGTGGAGGTAGAGGAGGTTGTTTCTCGGAATGCAAATTCAAACATAACCCACCACTTCATTCGACACTCAATAAAGGAGAAATCGATCAAAGATACAAACTTCACAACATCTTGTACACCAAGTTCGCAAAATCCCACATCTAAATCCTCATATAACAATAACAAAATACCTATTGTAATCCCACCAGATGAGGTATGGGGAGGGTAGAGTGTACGCAGATCTTACCCTACCTCGTGGAGGTAGAGAGGCTGTTTCTCGGAATGCAAATTCAACCATAACCCACCACTAAATGAGGTTGTTTCTCGGAATGCAAATTCAACCATAACCCACCACTAAATTCCACACCCAATAAAGGATAACTCAATCAAAGATACAAACTTCACAACATCTTATACACCAAGTTTGCAAAATCTCACGTCTAAATCCTCATATAACAATAACAAAACAGCTAGTGTAATTCCACAATATAGAGTCTTTGGGGAGGATACCTTACCCCTAGCTCGTAAAGGTAGAGAGGTTGTTTCCGAAAGACAAATTCACACACAACCCACCACTAAATTCAACACCCAATAAAGAAAAATCAATCAAAGATACAAACTTCACAACAATTTACACACCAAGATCCCAAAATCTCACATATAAAATCCCCAATTAAGTACTTTTACATAAAATAAAGCCAAATCCAAACAGACCCATCAAAATTATGGAGACAAAAAAGAAATAAAACCCATTTAAGATGAGAAAAATTAAGCAATAATACCTTTATTTCTTGTGCTTTCTGCTTCCTTGTGAAGATGGTCTAATTGTTCTCGTAGCTTCTCTGTATTTAAATTATTTGTACCAGAAGAAGCTAAATTTACCATTTTCTTCGGAATTTTCCATTGAACAAATCCAGAAAAAGCAGAATTCAGTATCATTTTTTTTATCTTCTCTACTCTGTATCTTCACAAAGAGGGGAGCTGATGAAATGCAGAGAAAAATTCTTATAACAAAATTAATATAAATAGTACAAGAAATAAACAAAATTTTGTTTGGTTTCATTTTTTATTTTATTTTTTTACTTCTCAAGTACCATCCCGGATGAACCGCACCGTGCATGATTCGAGTTTAGTTGGACTCTATAAATTTTGAATACTCGATGGGAAATCTCCCAAAAAAAAAGGTTATATAAATAGGGGAAAATACATTAAAAAAAAATCTGAATTTGGCACGAAAACTTACTTTAATACTTAAACTACACGAGTGTTTATATACCCCTTAACATATTTTAGGTGAATTATTTTCAACCCTTCGAACACCAGCCTTGTGCGTGTGTTGTTACAGCTTAAAACGGCGCGTTAGTCATCTTTTAACATTTTTTTAAAATTAAATTTGTCCCTCCAACGGTAATATCCGACTCATTACCCATTTGAAGAACAATCTTCACTTTTTAAGAACCCTAAATACCTCTTCTCCCTCACCAACCCAATCATCCAAAAAATGGTGACCTAATTCATTATTTTTTCCTTGATTTTTCTCAAATCTTAGCTCTTCAAACCTAAAAGTTGAATCTTTGAAGGAATAATTATTCTTCAAAATGTAAGATTCAAACCTATTCTTCTTCATCTATTATTTTGATTTTTCTTTCCTCCATTTTTCTTATTTTCTGTTTTTTTCTAGATTCTCGTTACTTCTTGCACAAAATTGTAGCACACAATGCAATCAATTAATTTGACAAATCTTTGTATGGAAGAAGATGATTATACTATGAAGAAAAAAGTTTATTGTAATCATGGACTTGTGGTGCGTTTGAAAACATCTTGGACTTCAAATAACCCCGGAAGAAGATATTGGTCATGTCTTTATTATGGGGTAAAGATCATTTTTGTTTAATTTTTTTTAGCCGATTAAGAATTTGATTAACCACTAATTCCTTCATCCTTTTTCATTATTGAAGGGTCCTAGATCTTGCAACTTTTGATGTTGGAAGGATAAAGAAAATATTGATTCGAGGTCAAAATTTGTGATTCCTAAACTAATACAGAAATTGGGTGAGCTTGAGAATATAGTAGAATCCTCTCAAACCTCAGCCACTGAATTTGAATTGGTTGAGGTTACTGAAGAAGTTGACAAGCCGAGAGATTTCAAACAAGATGATGATTGTCTAGGTATGAAATTGAAAATGTTGCAAGAAGAGGTTGAGAAGATGAAAGTAATGCAGAATAAATGGAGAAGAACATGACAGAATGTGCTCTTTTTTGTTGTAGCTTGTTGTTGAGTTGTGGTTATAGCTATAAGCTATTGGTTCTGGGTGATATATATGAAGAAAGGTTCAATGAAGTTACCTTAAGCTCTTGATGTAGTTAGATCAATGTTGGTGTAGTGTAGCAGTGTTTATGTTGTAATCAATTAGGTGCAAGACTCTTTTGTAATGAGCTGTGTGTTCTTCTTATTCTCTTAATGTAATTTGCTGGTTTGTGTATTTCGTTTGTGTTTTATTTACAACTGCATTCACTAAATTGCAATCACAATTGCATAATTGTACATATAAAAATAATGCAAAACTGGCTGCATAATTGTTTCAAAAAGAGACAGCTAAAATATCAAACTATTGCAGCCACAGCTGCATAATTGTTTCAAAAACAAACATAGATAAAACTAATGCAGTCACAGCTGCAACATAATTTTTTTCAAAAACAAACATATCAAACTAATGCAGTCACAGTTGCAGCATAATTATTTCAAAAACAAACAGTTCAAACTAATGCAGTCACATCTGCATAGTTGTTCCAAAAACAGCTAAAATATCAAACTAAAGCAGTCTCCATATCAAACTTCAGCAGCATTGGACCTTGTTCTCATTCTTTTGTTTACTCTCATCTCTTGAAGACCTTGTTGAGTTACAGCAGCCTTTCCATTCCATTTTAAGCCTGATCTTGATTTATGATGCCCAAGATTTCCAGTCACTATTGAAAAGTTCATAGGTGTTCCAGGCTAGATTCACAAAAATATGTTGTCTTAGATACTTCATAAGTTAAAATTGAAAAATGTGTAAATAATTAAGACAACTTACATTGTGGATTGTAAAACCACTCTGTGTATGTAGTATCCCCATTCCAACTATTCTTGGCCTCTTCCATCCTCCAGTAGCACCAAGAACATCAGTAGCAGTAGCAGCTACACCAGTTCCTCTTCCCTTCCAACTACACCAGTTTCAGTTCTCTTCCCCTTCCAGCTAAACCAGTTCCTCTTTCCCTTCCAGCTAAATCAGTTCCAATTCCTCTTTCCCTTTCAGTGGCACCAGAACCATCAGCAGCAACATAAATCCATGTTCCATTATCAGTTGCAGTTCTTCTTCCCATTTCAGTAGCACTAGCCTATAACATAAATTGATCAACAAATATATTAGACTGATTAAGATGTAATTTAACAACTAAATGAATTACTATATACATTTTGTTTTGTAGAACCTATTGGTCGACCTCTTCCTCTCTTTGTGCTTATTATGATTCAGTTAGTGTTGTAGAAGAACCAACACTTGACCTTGTTGAACTAGTCTATCTTCCTCTTCCCTTTCTTCTTCCTCTGCCTGCATTATCTTGATTATTCAAATGACAACCCCTTTTATTATGGCCCTTTGCATGATAAAGACGGCAGATCATCTCAACACCTCTCTTGGACAATTTTTCTGTTTTATTTTCATTCTGGTCCTTTCTCCTACACTTTCTAGGTCTTCCTGGTAGTGTTTTTATAACATGTGGTATAACAGAAAGGTTGGTCGACTGTGGCCACATTTTCATGTTAGTAACTGGTTGAATGTAGTGACTATAGACCTTGAGTTTAGTCTTCTTGCTATATCAATGTGCAACATAGTTAATGGGCTTCAATTTTCTAAAATGAAGTGCAGCTATAACATGGAAACAAGGTATACCTCTTAGCATCCAAGATCTACAAGTACATGTTTGATTGCCTAGATTCACAACAAATGTGTTATCCCAGTTGTCTTTAACCTCAAAATCATATTCACCATTCCATTCAAGGTTACACTTCATTGACTTTGTTGTGTTCTCTGTCAATACCTTTAGGGCCATTGGAGATGTGTCTGTTATCTATGTATCAAAGAACTCCCTCAATTGTCCTATTATTCTCAGCACTTTGATCTTTATTTCTTCAAGCATTGTGATGATAGTTTTGTGTCTTGTCCCCAAAATTCATGAATTAAAGCTTTCAGCCATGTTGTTGTCAACACTATCACAACAGCTAAAAAACTTAAAGTATAATTTAGACCACCTCTCTATATTGTACCATAATAAGTCATCACATATTCCAGTGCCTAACTTCTCCATATGATCCAAATTTTTTGTCAATTCTTGTTCATATGTAGATTTGGCACATCTCCAAAAACAATTTCTTCTTTCAAAGTCTTTCCAATTCTTAGACCAGTTGGCTAGAACATGTCTTGCACACCAGAAGATCTTGAATAGCTTCAAGACCCTTTAACAACATTTAGAATAACATGAGATCTAACTTAATGAATAAATGAAAAAGAAAATAAAAATACCTTGTGCATATCAGTAATGATTGTCAATTATGTTCCATCTCCTAGCTCAAGATCATGTCTTACAAGCTTGATAAACCATTTCCAAGTGAATGTGTTTTCAACCTCAACAACTGCCCATGCTAGTGGTAGCATTTGGTTGTTCCCATCCTTACAAACAGCCACAAGTAATTGACCTCTAGAAACACCTTTCAAGAAGCAACCATCAAATCCTATACATCTTCTAGCTCCAACTTTGAATGCCTTCTTTAAAGCATCAAAGCATATGTAAAATGATTGAAACATTTTTCTGCCACCTTCAAAAGTTTCTTCAGTAAGCCTCACCACACATATGCTGCTTGGATTAGTCTTTAAGAGCTCATCTCTATAATTTAAAATTCTTTTAAACTCCTCCACATGATCACCCATAATTTTTTTCAACACAATGTTTCTAGCTTTCCTTGCTACAGTCCTCCATACATACACATTCAACTCTTTCTTCACTAAAATTTAAAACTGAAAAAACTCTAATGCCAGGCTCATAAATAATTTTGTCCTTGTACCTTTCTGATAAGTACTTTGAATTCACCAATTTATTTTTGGTTGTGTCATTACATTTATGTACTGGATTATAATTCTTCACCACAAAATCACTTTTTCTTGAATCAATACTTCCAAACAACAACCATGGACAACCAGTTGTACACTTTACCCTCACCCTAGTTGCATCATTAACATATTTATCTAATTCAACATATTCTTGAACTACATATCTAGTAATAACTTCTCTAAACTGCTTAACACTTTCAAAAGCAAGACCAGTCTCCCAAGCTATTAACTGACAAGTAGGATCAAATACAACTTTCTTTTTATTTCTTTTTGCTCTTCTTGCTTTTCTTTGTCTTCTTATAGGTTGTTCAACCTCATCTTCCTCATTAACATCTTCATCAGTATCTATTTCAAAACTAGCAGCTTCATCTGAATCAAAGTAGGGCTCATCTCCAACTATCTTACCCTCAAAAGTAGTTTGTTTCTTGGATAAATATTCATCATATCCCAAATCAACTCCTTTTTTCCCTAAATCGACTCCTTCAGATCTAAGGCCCTTTTCTTTTCTCTTTTTTATTTTAGCAGCCCTTTTCTCTTTCCTAAGATTTATAACCTCCTCATGAACATCACTACCATACTCATCTTCTCCTTCATCAGACAAATTTGCATTGTCTGAATCATCACTTGCTTCTGTTTCACTTTTCCAATCAGACCCAACTTCTGGAATATCAGATGCAGCAGCAGCAGAAGAAGTACCACCTAGGTCTTCTCCAATACTAACAAAAGCCCTACCCAAGTCTTCTCCAACACCAGCAGAAGCCCTACCCAACACTTCACCCAACTCTTCACCTAAATCTTCACCCACAATAGGTTCTTTAGGTTGTGCAGGTTGTCTAGCCTCTTCAAACCCTAAACCTTCACTACCCTCAAAAATTTGACTAGATTCCTTATCAAAAGTAGCATTAGATTCCCCACCCACATCATTTAGATATCCAATTTCGGGGGGGGGGGGGGCACAACAACTTCTTCAACTAAATGAGTCACATAAAGGTTAATAATATCTCCATTTTTTAACTGAGGTACAATATCCATAATATCCCTATCACTTTTAACTTCAACAACATGTCGACATTTAGGTGGTTTAATATAAACAACACAAGCAGTTATAGCCAATTTCTTTAACTATATCAACAAATTAGGACAATTTATCAACAACTACATCAAAATAATCAGTGACAATACCTCCTTCATACTTAATACGAGGTTTTTGTTGTAGTTTTCCACCATGGTGAAACCTTAAGGTAGCGTACACATTCATCGTCAAACTGAAAAGATTAAAAAAAACTAAGCTTTACGAAAATCCTAAATTCGATCAAATGCTACAATCATCTAAACGAAGATTATTAATCTGGTAACTTTGTTTCTTCACACAAATCCTTTGTTTCTTCACGAAAATCCTAAACTCAGCAAATCCTTCACGCTAACGAAAGAAAAATCTTCAGATTAGGTCTTGTAGATTTGAGAGAATGAGAAGCGGGCTTAGAGATTTAGGGATATTTGTTTAGAAATGGATCGGGTTGTATTTTGGGAACGAGTGGGTTATATAAAACGGGTAAGATAGTTTTTAAACTCTTAGCAACGTGGACCATTGAAAACGCGCGTGTGTAACAATGCCCAGCCTTCAACTGGGTTGGTGTTCGGAGGGTTGAAAATAATTCACATCAAATATGTTAAGGGGGGTATATAAACACCCGTGTAGTTTAAGTACTAAAGTAAATTTTCGTGCCAAGTTCGGATTTTTTTTATATATATTCCCTATAAATAGCTTTAACTATTTAAATTATGTTACATTCTTTAATTACATGTCAAGTGTTGAAAAATTATAATATTTTAGGCATGTTTTGGTTAAGGAGGTTGTTATATATATATATATAATTAGATGAGATTGATTATATATTTTATGTGGTTGACAGACTATTTAGTAGATATTTGAGAGTACAAGTAAAAAGAATTCAAAAATATGAATTAAAAGTATCGAAGAGTAATATTTATTATGTGTTCGAATACTCAGTTGAAAAATATTATAATTCAAGTGTTTAAAGAAGAGTCACATTCCCAAAAAGACGCGCTGATCTTTTCAAGAAAGCTCAAGAATTCGAAGACAAAGTTATACGAGTAATTTTTTTACCCAATTAAAATTGTTTGTTTTTTTCTTTTTTAGAAAAGTTACTTTTAAAAAGACAAGTTGGAGTCTTGAATTTTGAGTTTTAAAAAATCAATTAAATATATATAATGAAAAACTGATTAATAAAAAACTATCTATTTTATAATAATAATCTACAAATGTCAGCGCTACAATTAATCTCTAATTTTTAACTTTTAAATTATCAACCAATTAAATAGAATGAATTTAATTTTTTATTAAAGAAAAAATGTTACTGTTTAAAAAAATTTGAAATGGTTCCACAGATTTATACTCACAGTTACTCTGGAAAATAATAATAATTAATGTCCAACGAAAAAAGAAATAAATAGTTAAAATATAAAAATGAAACTAGACAGCTATGTTTAGAAAGTAAACAAATATCTTGCAATTCTATAATATTTAGATTCATAGAAAATTAAATAAATAAAAAGATTAATATCATTGGAATATGTAGGAAATAATTTTTTTTTTTTGAATAACATGCCTACAATTTGATATTCAAATGATTAGAACTTTTTAATTCTATGCTTAGTATCATCATAATCATAGAATTTTTCTAAGTTAAATTTTATTTTATTATAACAATTAATTTTTTTTATATCTTTACAATTCTTTCAATAGGATAATATGAATAGGATGAGAGTATTTATGATTTTAAATAATTTACAAAAAAAATATTATTGTCAAATTTAGAAAATAATATATTGACTTAAATCGAGTCTCTCTAAAATTACTTAAACAATTTTATTTTTTTGTAAAACCGTTATCCCCTACCTTTTACTTTATTTTTTGGGCTTCAAATCTATAATTCATAAGCCCTTCGTATTTAAAAATAGATGACCTAAGAACAAGTTATGAAGTTAACTGAAAAGACGATTGATTAACTTGAAAAGGAAAGAAAATCGGTTAACAAATACAATAATATCGATATTCATGATTAATAGTATTTCATTACTTACTTTTCTAAATTACAATAACTATAACATATTTCGTATAATTTTATAAATAAAATTCCAAAACAATAAAATATACGCTGCAAAGAATAAAATAAGCAACTCCTCTTTTAGAACTTGTTTAAGAAAATGTGGAAAACAGACCCAAATCCTCACTCAGTTCAAAACGATCAGAAGTATCAGTAAAATCGAAAAAGCCACCATTTTGTTACATCGCCGGTGGCCGGAATCAATGGCGTCTCCGGCGATTCAGAGATCAACCCATTTATCATCTACACCCACATCTTCTTCATCTCCCCTTCAACGTCTCTCAACTTTCAAAGACAGATCCATCAACCCCACCCCTACTGCTACCGTTACTCCTACTCCAACCTCCGGCCTTACCCCATTCACACCTGCCTCTTCCCCTCTCGATTCCTTCACATCCGATCCCATTTTCTCATCCTTCCTATCCTCCGACTTTGATTCCACACGTTTTTCCTCCGCCGCACTTTCCTCCGGTTCTACCGCTTCACGTATCGAGAAACTTCAGGAAGGTCTCCGTCTCCTTGACCATCAGCTTCGTCATGAAGTGCTTACACGTCATCATGATTTGCTCAATCAGCTTACTTCCTTACGTGCTGCTGAATCTGCACTTTCGACTCTTCGTTCGTCGGTTTCGTCTCTTCAGTCATCGCTCCGTCGGGTCCGTTCTGAACTCTCTGATCCTCATCAAGTAATTGAAGCGAAGACACTTCAGCTTTCGAATCTTCATTCAGCTACTGAGCTTCTTCAGTCGACAATTAGGACTATTCGGTTGTCTAAAAAGCTCAGGGATCTCATGGATTCGACTCAAGACCCGGAGAAATTGGATCTTTCGAAAGCTGCTCAGCTACATTTTGAGATACTATCGCTTTATAATGAGTACCATTTAGCCGGGATTGATGTGGTTGATTTGGAACTCAAATGGGTTCTTGAAATTGGGCAAAAATTACGGGCTGAAGGGATGAAGGTTTTGGAAAAAGGACTTGAAGGTTTGAATCAAGCTGAAGTTGGGGCTGGGCTTCAGGTGTTTTATAATATGGGGGAGTTGAGGGGAACTGTGGATGGGTTAGTTAGTAAGTATAAGGCAATGGGAGTGAAGAGTATAACGACAGCTTTGGATATGAAAGCTATATCTGTTGGTGGCGGATTTGGGCCGGGAGGGGTGCAGAGAAGTGGGACACCACAGTTTGGGGGAAGTGCAAAGGCGAAGGATGCATTGTGGCAAAGGATGAGTGGTTGTATGGACCAGTTGCATTCCATTGTGGTTGCTGTTTGGCATTTGCAGAGGGTTTTATCGAAGAAAAGAGACCCCTTTACTCATGTCTTACTGCTTGATGAGGTCATGCAGGTGTGTGAATGCATCTCTAGTTGATATGAATTGTTTCGAAGAAGTTATATTATATGATGCCTTTCTTATTTTGAGTTATTTATAGTCTAAAATGGCATGATCACATTGAGCTTGAATATGTTGCCTTGTGTTGGAAATGTAGAATTGGTTAAACTGCAAAATAATTGTATAGCTAGATAGAAGCAACCGAAGACCTGGTTTGAGCCAGCTTCAGTGTGTTATCAGGACCTTTGCTAGAAAGGTTGGTTCCAAATGAAATATGTATAATCCGAGTTAGTTTCATTCAGGATATCTAAAAGAATACTCTATGGAAAACAATGAAATCATGGGAAGTACTGATAGACTGTCTTCTTCACTACTAACCATTATGTATTTGTGTTTTTGATAATGTGGATATCCTATTTCGGGGATCCTGATCCTGTGTTTGAGGGTGAGTAGTGAGGCAATTAAAAGGGAAAAAGTGGTCAGTATTAAGTTTTGCAGAAAAAAGTACAGTATGGTGAGTACTACGTGAGGAATAGTGAAATCTGATAGCAAGTAAAGGATAGTTTCTTCTTTTGGCTACCCCCAGGGATCCCTCAAGTTTCATGACTTGTGGTAGCATTGAGCTTGAATCTGTTGCCCCGATTTGGAAACTTAGGTTTAGTTAACCTTGATTATGACTTTATACCTTGCTTTGACTTAAGGGGACCAACTATGAACAGGGGTGGACCTACGTTGAAAAATAACACCGTATATATATATATATATATTTAATCAGTTTTTAAAATTTTATATCTATATATTAACTTTTGACCCCACTAACACAAGTGTGACCCTTGGCTACTTGTGAACCTTGGCTGAGTGGTGAAAAGGGTTCAATTTTCGCAGCCAACCCGAGTTCGAATCCCTGTTGCCACATGTTAGTTTTATTTTTTATATCTTGATGCCACATTTTAGTTTTATTTTTTATATCTTGAACCCACTTCGTGAAAATCCTGGGTCCGCCACTGTCTATGAACAATCATTTTTGGGATTGCATCAACTCTCTAGTTACAGCTTCATTTTTTGTATACGAGCTGACTCAATCTGTCTTTTGTAATTTTTGCTTTTGCATCTGTTTGCTGCTATAATGAAATCTACTTCAACACAAAAAAAGACCAACTTTGAGCAATTTTAAGGGAGATTAGCTGATTGTGTCCATAGGGTAAAATAAATTTTCATTCCAAAAGAAATGCATATAACCTTATGCAGTTACATTTAGGTTTCCGAAAGCAATATTCTGTGGAAAACGATGAAATTAACTGAAATCATGCGAGGTAATGAGACACTGTCAACTCCTCATTATGTTGTTCTGTTCTCATAATGCGGGTCACAACAAGTCCTTTTGTCCCCAATTATAGTCCTGTGTTTGAGGGTGACTAATTTGACAATGAAAAGGAAACCATCGGTAATATTAAGATAATCAGTCCATGAAATGATTTCTGTGCTCCCAAAGGTACAGTATGGCAAGTTCTTCTTTTAAAGGAACGGTGAATCTGATAGAAAGTAAGGCTAACAAATCTGCAATGAAATGAAAAGTGCATTTGATCTGATTCCATGATCCTAAAGATTTAAATCTTAGAAAAATAAAATTTTGAAATGAATTTTTGCCGAATACTCCCCCAAAAATCTTTCCTGCCATATAATCCCTGTGTAATATAACTCCTGCATTGAGAGTGGGGCTGTCTTACTCCAACAATTGCTGCCTTGTCCTTTCACTGTGCAAAGGTCACTCATCTATTAGTACAAATAATACCCTCTACCTACTAATTTACTTAATAATAGACTAAGAAACACAGTGAACTCTTATGTCTGGCTGTGCGACAATTTTCCGTATTTCTTAAATATCTACTGTGTTTTGATTGCAATTTGCATGTGATGAGACATGACCTAATTTAGAAATATTCACCATTAAGTTCATGTAGTATTTTATGATGAGGTTGCTAACAGAAAACATAAGGAAGCAAAGATGACATCCCCTAATAATATGACTGATTCAGAGATTTAATCTTCTCATGTGCCTAATTAGAAACTGAATATTCTCTGATAATCCACCTTATTTTTCAACTAGTAAAATTACCCGCGCTTCGCGCGGGGATTTATTATCATGGAATTTATAAAATAAGATTTAAAAACCTATCAGTCATTCAAACTAAAACACTATATTATCTTACATACAAGATTATGTAGCAACAAACATTAATAATGTAAAGGAAAATGGAAATTATTACATCTTATCATTTATGCTTAATAACATAAGCATAAATTAATGACTGTAAAAATACATACCAGGATCTGTAACATAAGCAATGGTGTCAGTGAGCCACTCAATAGGAGCAAAGTACACAAATATTTAATTGTGAAGAAGAAGAAGAAGAGGTTCAGAATTTTGTTGTTTTAAAATGAGAGAAAATCTCTCTATTTATAGACAACAAATGGTAGTGTGAACAAATGTTTATTGTGCCTTATCGGAAAGGTTACAACTATTTGGTAAAGTTGCAACCCTTCGAAAAGGTCACAACCTTTCATAAAAGTCGCAACTCTTCATTAAAGTCACAACTTTTCATAAAGTTGCAACTCTTCATTAAAGTCGCAACTTTTCATAAAAGTCACAACTTTTCATAAATTTCACAACTTTTCATTAAAAGGGGAAGACTAATTTTGTAAATAAATAAATTAAAAGGGAATTCTGGTTTGTGGTGGTGCCACATAGGCGAGCCTAAGGTTCTCTTTTATATATATATATGATATGATATATGATATATGATATATGATGAGTGGACTCAACAACATGCAATTTTATTCCTTTGCTTGTCCTTTTTTTTACTCCATAAGTTAAGATTGTGCTATTGTAGTATACTAATAGGCTGTAGCTTATGGATCCGGCTGGTGAAAAATATTCAGAACAGAAAAAGAAAGGAAATATTTGTGGATAAAGTAAAGGTGACTAGCATACCTCAAGTTATTAGGATTAGTTTTCTGTGGTAGAAGGAAATTCTCTTCTTTTTTCATCTTTTAAGTCTTACCAATCAACATTAGCCAGATGATAACGGATAACCAATTAGTCAAGGCCTAAGGTATACCAGATAAACCAGTCTCCCATACTTTTCCACTCTATTTCCTCAAATTAATTGCATTGTTGAATATTGCTCGCCTACGTGGAGACATATATGAACTCATTGAATTTTAGATACTAGATTAGCCTTCGAACCTATTTGGACTTCGGAACCATAGAATCTTTGACACTCGCTGCTCGTTATGAGGTTCAATTAAAATATAATCAGGTTATTTCTGGTCACATTACACTAAGATTTATCAAACCTAATTATGGAATTTCATAAACGGTTAATGCTTATGGTCAATTGCAAATTTATTTCCAAGAAAGACCAACCAAAGCTAAATGAAAAATTAAAGAGAGTGGAAGTAAGTTGTAAGGTGATTAATGACATGAGGAAAAACACGTTTTTTTTTTCCGTGGCTGCTTACATTACTACATATTTTTCAGGAAGGTGATCCGATATTGACAGATCGTGTTTGGGAGGCACTGGGTAAATCTTTTGCCAACCAAATGAAGTCCACTTTCAGCACATCAAGTTTTGTTAAGGAGATATTCACTCTTGGATATCCAAAACTCTTCTCTATGTTAGAAAACCTGCTTGAAAGAATTTCACGTGATACAGATGTCAAAGGAGTTCCACCAGCTCTCAGTTCAGAAGCAAAGGACCAAATGTTATCTTCCATTGAAATATTCCAGACTGCTTTCCTAACCCTCTGTCTGAGCCGTCTTTCAGAACTTGTTAATACTGTATTTCCAGTGTCCAGTCGTGGAACTGTTCCTTCAAAAGATCACATAGCAAGGATTATATCACGAATTCAAGAAGAAATAGAAGCCGTCCAGATGGATGCTCGGTTAACTCTTCTTGTCTTGCGTGTGATCAACAAAGTTCTGCTCCTGCTTTCAGAAAGAACAGAATACCAGGTACCTTTTTCAAATTTACATGACAGAACGTTCTTGGAAGAAAGCACTGTTTATAACTTTAAGAAGCAAAATTGTATATCATGAGCTCACTGTCTATCTTTATGATTTATGTGATATCTGCTGTTTGTGGTATGTTGAACATTTGAAGCAGCTGTTTTACACTTGAATAATACAATTGCTTTTATTTGTTGAGTGGAAATGAGGGAGAGTTGCCAGTTTGTATATGAAGAATGTAGAGATAGGTCTGCATTTCCAGAAATTTAGAATCAAGTTCATTCATACATCAACTAGAAAGTGCTGCAATCAGGGGAAAGGAACAGGGTTAGGCCTAGGGGTGGAAGTTCCTCTAATTTAGCATGTCGTTATTTAGATTTTAGAGTAAGACCAGTTTATTATAGCTAAGTTGAACAAAAAGTATCCAAAAGAGTTTGCTGCATGTTATAAAAAAAAAGAGTTTACATTGATGCAAATTCCTATGATTTACTGCAGATCATTTTCCACGAACCTCAAATGGAGGAATCTTTTTTCTTTTTGTTCAAGAAACAATTTTATTTTTATCGATATGATGCATCCAGTGGATGCAATATTGCAAAGTCAGGTTGACTTCTGCTAAAAACTTTAAGATCCAACAAAGTTAAAAAGTTGAATTACAAAGTCATCTGCAGATTTCCATTCCCATTCCACCGAGACTTTTTGGTTTAATTACCATATTCCATTTTATTAGATGGAATTTGTGTTGGTCACAGCCAACAATCTCTCCTTATCTTGTCAACCTGCTTTACTACTTCGTTAGAAATAGGAAACAAGGACATGAAGTAATTTCTCAACCTGCCCAGCACACTATTTTTCATTGTTAGTCTGCCTCCAATTGAGAGGAATAGCTTCTTCCAAGTAGCCAACCTCCTCTCAAACCTTTCTATAAACCCTTGCCAAACATTTTATTGCTTTATGTTCTACGTCAAATAGAAGAATCTTGAACAATTTTTTCTCACCTACTAATGTTTTCATGAACTAACCTAAAAAAATAACATACTTATCTATACAAAAAAAGAAATGAGGTTTAACCAAGGACCTACTACAATCACCCTAATTTGAATTAGTTCAGAGTACCGTTGTTTGATTTGATCACTTTCTCCTCGATTTACATTGGATGATATTACGATTCAAAATGAAATGGAAAATAATTATTTATGCTTTGCAGACAACTAGTTCATAATTATGGTGTGAACTGTGAAGAGGTAAATAAGTTTGCATAGTTATGTTTTTGAAACTTGAAAGGAATAGCGGAAGTTCTTGAAACAGGAATAATTAAAAGAAACTGATTGCTAAGCAATGCAATCACACCACCCCAAACAAGAAAGGGAAAAAAGAAGTTGCAAAAGCCTAAGATTTGTAAAATGCAAACACTGACCTAGAAACTTTACTTTTTTCTGTTTATATTTCTTCTTTCCATCCTGTTCTTGCTCTTTCTCGTACTATTCTGCATTTTGATAAAACTTGTTTGTGGTCCTACATTTTCTGTTTGAAGTTTTTTTTATTCAACTCACCCAAAATGAAAGTATTGAAAGTTTAATAGAGGAAACAGCTAGCAACTTCGAGTAGGTTAATCTTTGTAAGCTATTATTGATACTCTAAGCTTGATGTCTGGAATGAGCAGAATTACTTTGATTACTAGAATTAGAAATGGTTGATATTCTTATTACTGAATTTTAGTAAGTACTACCTCTCTTCGTTTTCTTTTTCATTTCGGGGACAGGTGGAGTTTTGCTCTCTCTCTCTCTCTCTCTGTTCTTTGGCAACATATCGCAAATGATTTCCGTTGATTGTTTCTGTATTCTCTCAATAGGAGGTGGATGGTAGGGTCTGGTGATATCAATAATGTTTCCATCCTCGATGAATTGCTTTTTGAGAATTCCCTTACATCATTGTCAGAGTAATTGAGTTGATTAAAAATTTAGATAAATGAATTTATTATCTAGATGCACTTCTACTCGAATTTTATAGATTTACTTTGTCTACAGATATCTGCAGGGCCTGAGGCACGACAGATAACAGGTCCTGCAACTCCAGCACAGGTGAAGAACTTTGCGTTATGCCAGCATCTGCAAGAAATTCATACCCGCATATCATCTATGGTGGCAGGATTACCAGCTATTGCAACTGATATTCTGTCTCCCGCACTGGGATCTATCTATGGGGTTGCAGGTGATTCAGTGACACCACTATTCCAATCAATGCTTGATCGACTAGAGTCATGCATCTTGCAAATTCATGATCAAAATTTTGGTAGTCTCTGTATGGATGCTGCTATGGACAATAATGCATCACCTTATATGGAAGAGTTGCAGAAGAGTATTCTCCATTTCCGTAGTGAATTCCTGTCCAGGCTGTTGCCTTCTTCGTCAAATAGCTTGACTACAGGCTCAGAAACTATTTGTACTACCCTCGTGAGGAGCATGGCGTCTAGAGTTCTGATATTTTTCATCAGGCATGCTTCACTCGTTAGACCTCTCTCAGAATCAGGCAAGTTAAGATTAGCCAGGGACATGGCTGAGCTGGAATTGGCAGTTGGCCAAAACTTGTTTCCAGTTGAACAGCTCGGTGCCCCATATCGAGCACTTAGAGCATTTCGTCCTGTTATATTCCTGGAAACATCTCAACTTGCTTCATCCCCACTTCGTCAAGATCTACCACCAAGTGTCATACTGCACCATCTTTACTCACGCGGTCCTGAAGAGCTTCAATCACCCTTGCAAAGGAATAGACTTACTCCAATGCAGTATTCACTATGGATGGATTCACAAGGCGAGGACCAAATCTGGAAAGGCATTAAAGCTACACTGGACGATTATGCTGCTAAGGTACGTTCAAGAGGAGACAAAGAATTTAGTCCCGTCTATCCTTTAATGATAGAAATTGGTTCCTCTTTATCTGGGAATCGTTAGAGGAACTTTGAGAAAAATGCACAGCTCCAATCATCTTTTCTTGGTATACCCCATTCGTTGCGATTTTTGTTTGAATAATGTTGTTATAGATTATGAACTCACAGAAGACCATATATTATGTTTCATTTCCCTTAGCCATGATTTTAATATTTCACATTTGTAGTATTGCCCTGATAGTGCACAGATTCAAAGAGATGGATTATAGTAGTCAATGCCTCATTTTGTTCAAAACATGAAGAATGTTGTATTGAATTTTTTGACCATCTTAATATTTTGAGATGCTCTTACTTTGTCTTCCTGGTCATTGTTCAATAGTCATATAATGACAATACCCCCCACTCACTCTACATGGTCTCGAAGGTCAAGGTTTGGGCACACTCTACCTTCTCCTGACTCCACTCGTGAGATTAAATTGGTTTTGTTGTTATTGTTATGATATGACAAAATGTATCAGAACAAATTATCATTTCATAGCAAAATTTACCCTTTCACTATAGAATAGACTACATTAACTTTCCTAGTAATACTAAAAAAATACACTAGCAATCCATGTAACTACAATTTTTGGAATATTCTTAATAAATTAGATTAGAATGGACTCTAATTTTCACATCTTAGTGTAGAATGAAACATTTTCTCAGCATCTTTAATTTAATTTCTAATCACTAATCTTCTTATGTTAATTAAATATATAAACACAAGAATTTTTCATATTAATATCTCTTAGGGAATCCCTTCGATAAGAGCAAAGAAAGTGAAATCCAAAAAATAATTTCCTAGTTCTTCTCATGGGGAAAAGAGCCATATCACAAAATAGGATCAACAAGAACAATAATATACCATGCAACAAGAAACAACTCAACAACTTAATAAAGTTATTGAAACCCAAAGTTTATATCACAAGTTGTTCAAATTTCAAGAATCTTGTTCAACAACTCACAGGCAATGGATCAATTAATCCAATCTCATCCGTTCATTACGAGTCGTCTGTAAAAGAATCTGAACATCCAACTCAAAACCTTAAAGCGATGGGTGAACTGAACCAGGATATTATGAACCCCTATAAAAATACTGACAAGATCAATGATGTGCAAACATATTCTCAAATAGAGTCATATCAAGAAAGTATCAACCAAGATTCATCTGAAGGAAGTATGTTGTTACCCTTAACGATACATGAATCTGAGGGACAAGTGCATTCGATGACAGAATCACACCAACAAAGTATCATTCAAGAATTATTTGTAGATTCATTGGAAGGAGAAATGCCGTCATCTTTTACTACACATGAGTCTTTCATCCAAAAATCATCGATTACTGCTGATCAAGAAATGAGTTTTTCAGAAGAATATAAGAAAATGGAGTCATGGCTATTGGAGATAGACACATGTTCTAATTATCATCATTATGAAGGGTATGTGCCATTGGTTCAAGAACAGGTCTCTCTTTGTGATAATTATGATTATTATTTGTCCAATATTTTGCATTATTAAGTTTACAAAGGAAATTTAAAATTTAGACGTTGTGAATTTTGAATTAAAAGTTAATTTTGTATATATATTCAATTTGTTGATAAACTCAAAAACTTATTATTAGATTTTTCATTGAAATTTCAGATCTCTTATGTATAAAATTGTACATGGTTTTTGTTATTTTTTATTACCTTTTTATTTTATTTTATGTCTCTTATAAATAAACAGAGAAATTGTAATAAATTGTAGAGTGATTAAGATTGATGTATATTTTTTTTTTATTTAGAAGGTGCAATTATTCTATTGTCAGTTTTTTTTCTTTAAGTCTTTTTCTTTGGTTGGTAATAAAGATATTTATTAAAACATACTAAGAGTCACTAATAAAAATTAGAGATCTTGGTTTGAGTTTAAAGTACGAAATTTCTTTCAATAAAGAGCACTTTACTTTTAAAGTTTGACTTTCCGTCGCGAATTCGAATTAAAGGGATCCTGTGGAACACAACGTATGAAACTAAATGAACAAAAAATGTTAGATCTGTCTACAAGGCATGAGTTTGAACAAAAAAATTTGTCGAGAGACTTTTCTCAAGTGGACTTCATTTTTCAAGAATTCCATTTAGCGGGTCAAAAGTTTAAGACTACCCTTAAACGATACGAAGGTCATTATTGTAAATCATGATGCAATTGGATGCAGGAGTTTTATAAATATCTATTCAAAAGTATACCAATAAGGACTCTGTGGCCCAATGGATAAGGCGCTGGTCTACGAAACCAGAGATTCTGGGTTCGATCCCCAGCAGAGTCGATTAGTTATTTAAATTTTTTTGGCAACTAATTTTTATGGGTTTATTTTTTATATATAATTTGAAAATATAAAGTATATATACCTTAATTTCAGCACAAAATCTCACATGAGATAATATAGTGGTTGGTTGCATAAAAAAAATAAAAATAATCGCTCGATTGGAACTATTAAATAATACTTTGAGTTACACAATGTTATCCCACAAGTGGATCGAAAGGGGTAAGAAATGTACGCAAATCTTATCTCTCCTCAAAAGAGAAACTAAGATTCAAAACAAATACAACATATAGTAATACACATTGAAGAATGCGATAACTGAATAAGACTAGTAAAAAAAAAGAATATGGAATAAGAATACACATTAACAAAAAAAAATGCACTTTTAAAGCAAGTAAAATTCATGTATAACAATCTCATCATTATTAATCACATACATTAAGATTAATCTATATGTATGAACAGAAAAAAATGAACACAAACATGGGAATGAGTATATATGTTTCTCAAATGTGTCGGATCCTCCAAAAATACAATACTCTTGAAAGATCCAACACGCATCATATGATATTTTTGAAAGTCCGAGCAACATAAGGGGGTATGGTATGAGTATAAAAATATGAACACAAACATGGTGAGTTGGAAAATAATGGGAGTGAGAGTATGAGTTATTTATGGGATGACTATATATGTTGCTCGAACATGTCAGATCCTCTAAAAATGCACTACTTTTGGAAGATCCAACCGCGCCACCAGATGGCATTTTTGAAAGCACTTTTTGTTCATTGGCCGCGCTTCGGTTGTGTTAGTTGAGAAGCAGGAAGAGTGTACAAAGATTTCAACTGCTGACTAATAAGCTTGCTGTTACTAATAGCCATTTGTAGTTCCAAATTATCAGACCACCATTGCTCCAATCCATGAGCCTCAAGAAACTTTTGTTTCCCTTTGTTAGATGACAAAAAAAGCTTTGCAGCAGCAACAACTTGTTGTCCATTTCTTGGTTTTGCATTCTCTTTATCACCCTCGTCATGGTTATCTCGTAATCCATTCTTTTCTTGATCAGTATAAGAACAACATATGTAATCACTATTGTTAATGTACAAATGTGGCACCCATGGCTTTAGGCATATCCGAAAAGATTGAGTATCGTTTCCCTCGTAGCTCATTTGAGTGTCAGGATTCGAAGGGAGCATTGATTTGAGCCTTTTCCATGCGACACCAGCTTTTTCGCCTATGTTTCTTAAGCTCATAGCAAGTGAAACTGAGGGCGGATTGAACAAATGTGCTTCTACATGTATGCCTTCTTTCGCTAACGCTTTTCCTACTTGGAGAGCAAATCCAGCTCCAAGTGAATGTCCTACAATACACACATTGTTGCTGCCATATTTGGTGGCAATTGATTTTAGAGCATTGAGGGCTGCATTGAATCTAACAGAACCTTTCAAACTTTCCCAAGCTAAGAAACGGAGATCATCTTCAATATCCCTTCTCATTGTTTGGCTTTTGAGAAGCGTTCCTCTTAAGGCCACGACAGCTCTTGGTGCACCACTCGGTCTGATGAGCATGAAATCGGACAATGCTGCAGATCTATCCCATTCTAAGATTGCACCGAAAATGGATCCATCTCTTTCATCATTTAAGGTCTCGACCAACTTGTACTTGAAAGGTATCAACCATTTTGGAGCTAGAGCATTTTCTTCTGTCCTGTTTTCTTGTCTGTCGATCTCGAGAAGGTAAACTGCCTGAACAAAGCAGGCTATTACTGTTCTTTTGTAGTTAGCATCCTTCCTGTTCATTCAAAATACTTATTTTGCATCAAAATCAAATTGTCTAACAATTTTTACAGAAGAAAAAAACCATAGCTTGATAATTAATGTTAGATCAGCAGCACTATGAGAAGGCTTTTGTTGCTCGGACTCTTCAAAAATGCCGCTTGGTGCGTGTCTGGTCCTCCAAAAGTAGTACATTTTTGGAGAGTCCGAGCAACATAGAGGAAACTAGTTTGTTGACATCTAGACAGTAGTTGCACATTGAGAATGAAAAAGGATAACTCAAAAAAAGTTGACAAAACCACAAGATATTAAGTGAATGAGTGAACTAACATAGCTATCAAGATACCAGTCAAATACTAAAATAAACAAAAAGCCAGACATCAAGAGTCGCATAGAATGATAATTCATCTTTTAGCAGTAGATTTGACAAATAACAAGTCAAGAGGATGTTGTAGATTCAGCCAAAACAAACCTATTTCATACTCGGTATCAGTGCTAGTGATAGGTAGAAGGTACCTCGTGGAACTAGTGCAGGTGCACAGAATCAGCTATGAGAAACCTAAGCCAAGAATCAGCTATAGTATCACCTATATAGATCTTTTTCTTCCATAATTGCCCTATTTTTTGCGAGATATGCATGAATTTTAAAAGATTGTAGGTCGGAAGAAATAGTTGGCAGCTAGAAGAACAAAAGAAGATTGTTCACTATCTATAATTTCAGAGATAACAGGAGAGTTGGTTGAGCATTGAGCAACACCAACTAAATTCAAGTTGGAAGCCTAAGCCAAGAACATAAATATGTAATGGATAGATCCCGGTCCTTAGAATAAGAATTAGCTGCAGCTAGAATTCTACTAAATCACAAAATGAACCAAATCAAGCCTAAAAAACAATGAAATCTGGAATCAAGAAAAGGAAATTCCCAAGCACTGAAAACAAGCACACTCTATGTATCAGCTACCGGACTAAAGCTTGAAACTTCGAAACCAAGTTGCTAAGTTCTCTACATTTCTACTAGCATATAAAACTTTAAGGAGACCAAAAGACTTCTAATGAAACAAAACATACTAACATGATTAAAACTTAATTTCAGCTAATAGTATTGCCTATATAGATCCTTTTCCTCCATTATGCCTTATGTTTTGCTAGGTATGCATGAATTTCAATAGATTGTAGGTCGGAAGAGATAGTTGTTGCCAGCTATAAGAACAAAAGAAGATTGCTCCCTTTCTATAAATACAAAAATAAAAGGAAAGTTTGTTGAGCTACACCAACTGAATCCAATTGGAAGCCTAAGCCATGAACATAAATATGTAATGTGAGACGGGGTAATTGTGTCTAATTCAACCCCAAAACGTATCTCAAGAGTTGAGGATTGTCCAACTTTCCAGGACCATGTAAAGAGACAAATTTGCCTCCTGTCCATTGATGTGGGATAATTCAACACTCATCAGGATTCAGGTGAAACAAGAATTGGGTAGATGACACCAGGATAAAATTTTAAAAAATGAAACTTGGGCCTAATTCAACCTCAAAAACTAGCTCAAAATGTGAGGATTTCCAAAGATCATAGACAAATTTGCCTCCCACCCACCTATGAGGGATAATCCAACAGAAAAAAAAATCAGCTTCAGCTAGATTTCAGTTAAACCACAAGATGAACAAATTCAATTCAACTAAACCATGAAATCTGAAATCAAGAGAAGTGTCTCAAATTCACTGTTCAAAATCCCCAAACACTGAATAACAAGCACACTCTATATCACTACATGACTAATAAAAGCTTGAAACTTTGAAAGCAAATTGTGAAGAAAAACACAAACCAACTAGAATAAGCTTTAGCAAGATTCCAGTTAAACCACAAGATGAACCAAATCAAACCTAAAAAACACAATGAACTTTGAAATCAAAAAAGGTCTTAATTTTAAATCCACTGTTCAAAATACCCCAAACACTGAAACAAGCACACTCTATATCATCAGCTACAAGACTAAAGCTTGAAACTTTGAACAAAATGAAAAAAAGAACACTAACCAACTAGAATTAGCTTTAGCTAGATTTCAGTTAAACCTTAAAAAAGTGAAATCTGAAATCCTCAAACACTGAAACAACCACACTCTATGGATCAGCTACAAGACTAATAAAGCTTGAAACTTTGAACAAATTGAGCAGATGTAAAACACTAACCAACTAGAATTAGCTTTAGCTAGATTTCAGTTAAACCTTAAAAAAGTGAAATCTGAAACAACCACACTCTATGGATCAGCTACAAGACTGGTAAAGCTTGAAACTTTGAACAAATTGAACAGATATAGAACACTAACCAACTAGAATTAGCTTTAGCTAGATTTCAGTTAAACCTTAAAAAAACTAAAATCTGAATTTAAGAAAAGGGTCTTAAACCCACTGTTCAAAATCCCCATACACTGAAAAACAAACTCACTCTACATCATGAGCTACAAGACTAATAAAAGCTTGAAACTTTAACATCAAATCAAGAAAAAAAGAACACTAACCAACTTGAATTAATAAGATCTCTCCAATTTGGAGAAGCAACATTTCTTGGTCCAGAAACATGAAATGCATAAGGATGAGATTCAATAACACCCTTTTCAAAATTCTCCATTTTTATCTCTCCTTCAGCTGCCACCATTTCATTTCTCATCTCCTCTGCACCCCTTTTCGACATCTATGAACAACCCACTTCTCCAATCAAACAAGGTAACGAGTCTAAGGCGGAAAAAAATCGATCTTTAAATCAATGACACCCTTTTCACCTGAAGAATGTGTGACAGCAGAACAAAAAAATGGAGGAAAAGGGAAGTTTTGAGGATGAAGAAGTGATTTGTGTTTAACTTTTTTTTTTTTGATTTGTTAAGATTTGTACATGGAATTGGATTTGGTAACATTAATGAGGAATTTAATTCTTGGATTGAAATTTAATTGATTAGTAGATAGTTAATCATTATTAATGACATATTTTGAATTATGTTTGGCTTTTGTTTAGAGGATTCTCTAACGGTCATATTTTATTTTATTTTCTATTTTATATATATATTGTATTTGTATTGGAGCCTGATTGATTCCGATTTGTGTTGTATTGGAGCTTGATTTATTTAGATTTGTGTTGTGTACGTCCCATTTGGGAAAAAAAAGGGAACTTACATAAATCTCATTAGTTTATGAGCTAATTACTTTGATATAATGTAGTTTGCAATATTACGTATCTAATTAGATTTTGGTGCCTCCAGATACATATATCCCGGATATATGAGATCAAATTTAGGTGTAATTTGTTCTAGATACATTGTATCCAAGTGGATTCGCATGTATCTAAGATACATAACAAATCTCGATCGCCTCCCTCGTCTCTCTCCCATCTCGCTCGCCACTCTCCGATATATCTTGTATCTCAAATGCATGCGAATCACTGTACATATACATATACATGTATCTAGTGTGATTCACATGTATCTGAGATACAAACGAATCTTTCTTGCCTCTCTCCTTGTTTTTGTGTATCTGATAGCAAAAATACATGTTTCTAAGTGTTAACAATATTGTTTACACTATTATTCACAGTTTCAACCTACAGTCTTGCAAAGCAAAAGTATGATCTGGCAATTATACTTTCACGTGTTTCGGCCCCAACAAAGAGTTTAATGGAAGTGCTTGATGTTTCAAACTTTTCCATGCCAAAGGCAGTCTTCACTATGTGGCTACTACTGCAAAACAGACTGAGCACCACTGATAAACTCAGAAAATGGGGACTAGATATTGAGTTGAAGTGTGTACTATGCTAACTTCATATTGAATCCAGAGATCATATGTATACAAGTTGTCCTTACAGTCAACAGGTTTGGAGCAAGTTATTACAATGGATTCAATTTGTACAAGCTCCTTACAACAATTGGAACCAATATGTTGTGGGAATCATTGATGCTGCAAAAGGGAAAACTCCAGCTGCCCAAATCTTTAAGTTGGTATGTACTGGGTATGTCTATGCAATTTAGATTGAGAGGAACCACAGAGTCTTTGAGAAGGAAAACAGAACTTGGGAATCTCTTGCCGGGGAGATTGCTTATATTTGTTGTGTTAGGGCCAACCAGAAAACTATGCAAGCCATTCATCGGTTCGTTTTTTTAGATTGCTAGCTTAGTTTTCCTTTGTTATCGTTGTCTCTGGGTTTTTTTTTAAATATCAAGTTGGGTCATGACTTTGCTATTGGATATGTAATGGATACTCTTTGGTGATTAATACAATCTTGTTAGTTACCAAAAAAATAATATTGTTTACAAAAAAATTTCTTGATTAAACGAATAACCAATTATTATAATTTATAAGTTCAGTAATCTGAAAGTTGAATAAACATTTTATAACTTTTCCTTGTTTATAAATACGGAGAAATTTATTTAGTAAAAATTGGGATAAAACTGTCTAAAAACTAAAGAATAAAATAATAATTAAAAAGGACTATAACTACTGAAATGTAAAAAATAAAATAAAATTTGGAAAAATACTAAAGTGGAAATCGAACACATATGAGCTCAATAAATGTCCACTTATATACACCCTAAATCATCGAGTAAAATCACTTTATCTTTATTGTTAGGAGTGTCAATATAAAAAATATATGCACATATGTACATATCTAAGGATATATATTCGGTTGTTTGTGGTGAAGCGTTCGGGCTAGTATATTCACAATGAATAGATTGAAAATATCGACTTTTAGTTGCTTTTGCACTTTATTTTAATCCTAATGTTAATTCAATACTTCTTTCATTTCAATTGGTTTGTTTTACTTCTTCTTTTAGCCTTTTTTCGTGTTTGATAACTCTTTAATTCTAAATTTCGACGTGACATATTTTAGTACATTCTACATATGATTTGGTTATTACACATCATTTCATAATGCATGTATCGTATTATTTTGATGGATAAAACATGAGAATACATTGTAATATTTTCTGTCGTTACATAATATCACACAATATTAAATTGAAGGATAAACCTATAGAAAAAAAAGCAAGATATATACATGGTAAAACTATCATACATGTTCTTGTGTTGTATTGTAATTAGGGTTGTTCATGGTTATGGTTATAAAATCAAATCGAACCGCAATCCGAACTAAATCGATTAAAAAAATCGTTATTTGGTTAGGTTCGGTTTTAAATTTTGAAAAACCGATATTATTTGGTTTGGTTTTGGTTTTACTAAAAATTAACTGCAAAAATAACCAAACCGAATCGAGAAGTTATATATATAAATTTTATAATTATTTATAAATAAAATATAAGTATTTAGATAAATTTTAATTAACTTAAGTCTTTGATTTTACTATTTTCTGAAGCCCAACACTTAAATTTTAGCCCAACCAATAAAACCTTAATATTCATTACTTTAAAGATCACTCAATATTCCCTCAATATTCATTACTTTAAAGATCACACTTTCTCTGTTCTTTAATAAAATTTTCTAACGTAGCATTGAATAATTTAAAGCTCAAGCTAAAAAAGATGGTAATTGATTAATTTTGACTATGAAATATTGATTATTTATTTTGAGAAGTAATTTCTCAATATTTTATGGTGTAATTTTATTGAAAAGTCTATTAATAAGATGTTGAGATCTCCAGAATATTGAACCAACGCTATGCTATTGACAATGAATTTTTTTAGTTTCTGAAACTTGGTACATTGGATGAATCACTTTGTTCATGTAATAGCTTATTTGTGAATTATTCATGTACTAAGTGTTTGTGTCTATTGAGATGTGTATGTCCTCAACAAATTTATTACTTTCGAACCGAAAAAACCTAACCAAATCGACGATAACCAAACCGATGGTTATTTTTTTTATTTGGTTTGGTTTGGTTTTAGAAATTTAAAAACCAATTTAAATTAGTTTGATTTTGATTTTACCTAATAACCAATTCAAACCGAACTATGAACACCCCTAATTGTAATACTGGTTTTCTCCTAGGGACATGTTCTTATATGTTAATCACCATTCTACCACTAAAAATATAATTTCTTGTCTGATTTGTATGTGTTAAACATGTCATCAACGTGTATCATCAGTTCGGATTGAACACTAAATGAGATGCATAGTTACATTACTTAGGAAAACTAATGGAATTAGATATCCTAGTTATCTTAGTTGTAACCGATAGTTAATAGGTGATGTGAATATCAATTCGTCGTAGTGCTTTAGCAATTGTGTTATATATCCCGCTATTTTCATGTGTTGCTCCGAATAGAGCATAAAATAATATTAATAAAAAAAGATAGTATAGGGTTTTGCTTGTTATAAATATAACGAAGATAAAACTATTAGATGATTCTTTTTATTTATGTCCTAATCTTAATGGACACGTAACTTTATTTTGTGAAATTAATCGAAGTACAGGACACAAAATCTTGATAGAGCCAATTAATTACCTTCAAAATATTATTATCATTGTCGTTTTCTCCAGCTCACCTACAAAAATTTTCAACTCTGTCTCTCTCTCTATATATATATTCAGATCTCCGTTCATCCACCGTCGTATCGGCAAATCATGTCGTACGCATATCTCTTCAAGTATATCATCATCGGCGATACTGGTAATTTTTTATTCCTTTTGCTTAGCTACGAGTTTGAACTTTTTTTGTTATAATTTTACATGATTTTGAATCTGATTAATAAGTTTTTGCTGTAAATTTGGTTATCGGCGATGCTAATTTGATTGATTTCCAGCTTTTTCTGCATTTTGATAAATAGGTTGGGTAAATTTAGTGTTTTTGTACTTGTGAGTACTGATTATGGATCTGGAAAAAATACTTTCTGAGGTTCTATTGTAGTGATTCTTACTGAAATATATGACAATTGAGCATATGCTGATATCTAAGCTAGCGGTTAGCAGAGATTTTGAGGATAGTTTTTGAAAATTTATAGACATATCTGTTTGGCCATGAATTTGACAAGTGTTTGAAAATTTGATATTCAAATATTTGTTTGACATTGAAATTTGATCAGATTATGAAAATCTGAGCTTCAAATATTTTCAAGTGTTTTTGGGACTTCCATCCACAAAGTAAGATGCATGTCTAACACACAACTTCAGATTCCAAAAATTAGAACTTCAAAAACTCAATTTTTCATGTTTCAAGTTTCAACTTCAAAATATATGGCCAAACAGGAGCTAAGTACTTATTGTAGCGATTCTTCTGAAAGATATGGAATTGAGTATATGCTGCTATCTAAGAACTAGCATGTTAATCGGCTTCTATTTTTTTTTGCTGGATTTCATAAATTCGTAGACATACAATCGATTTTGCCTGATTTTGAATCTGATTTATAGTTTTTGCTGTAATTTTGGTAACTTGGCAATGCTAATTTGATTGGTTTTCATTTTTGACATTTTGCATCTAATTAATAGGTTCTCTTGATAACTTGGTTTTGTGTATTTGGTAAGCTAGAGTTTGGGCATTTTAGCCTGATTTTTATCAAATTGACTGTTTACTTGTCATTGAGGTCTATTTAGTTTGTAGCTTGTTTGTAGAAAGCCTTTAGAGTAGGGCAAGAAATAGCATCTACAAAGTTGTCAATCTGCAGTTGCCCAGTTTAATTTTACGGTTTCCTGTGTTAAAATAGCAGTGTTATCAAAAGTGAAAAGAGCAGAAAAGCTCTAACATCCGTTCGGACTTTAAGTGCAAAGAAAAATAAACCTTTGGTTTTACTGAAAAAAGTGCAAATGGAGAGAAAATACAAATATATATGTTTAATCCATGATCCATGTTACCAAAAACAACAACCGAAAAAAGCTCTAAGGTTCCGTTGGGGCATTAAGCCAGGTGTAGCGCTCAACATATTTTGAGCCTTGCTTCATGGCTTAAGCACGCCTTTGACAACACTGTCCAAGACTAATAATTATTAGCATGAACAACAAATATATAGTCAAAGAATTGGAAAAAGAATAACGTGTTTAGTATTGCCCCTTCAAGAAACACTCATTGGCAAGAAAAGTATGTCTTAGAGCCTTGATGACAGCACTGAAGCACACATCAAGCGAGGGGAAGCACTCAACATGTTTTGAGTCTTGTTCCAGGGTTTAAGCGCGCCATTGACAACACTGTAAAATAATCGAGCAGTTTTAGAAATTACCTGCACAGCTTCTTTGGACTCGCTGTGTATTTTTTTACAAGGATTTGCTAAATGCAAGCCCTCGTAGATAAATAATAGAGAACTGGAAAATGCTTTCAAAAAGCATGAAAGACTTTAGCTTGTGGAAGTTACAATACTCACTCTCTGAATGCTCATGTTCCTAATTTCAATGTTTTAAGAGGTGAATTAGACATGAATTTGTACCTTTATCATGAAATCAGTTACTCAAGAGCATCGCCACCCGTTATGACAAAATTCCATGCCAACACATATTCTCTTGGAGACTCTCAAACTCAATGTGATTCTAAACTCTTTACTGCTTATCTGATTGTTATTTTACTATGATTCTCTATGATTTATTGCTATTTCTGGACTCACAGAATGCCTCTTTTAGATTTTATTGTGCCATGAAAGAGTGCAACCCTCCCATCCCTGTTTGAAAAGTCATTTCTTACAATACATTAGATTCTACTGCGTGATGTCCATGCATATGTTACTTCAAGTCTTGTGCGAGACATCACTTATAAAGATATAATATTCTCTGTACAGGAGTTGGAAAATCATGTCTACTTTTGCAATTTACGGACAAACGGTTTCAGCCAGTCCATGACCTGACCATCGGGGTTGAATTTGGGGCTCGAATGATCACAATCGACAACAAACCAATTAAACTACAGATCTGGGACACGGTTAGTGAGACAAACTTTCTCTTCTTCTGTTTTCTCTTAGTATGTTATGTAGAATGTCGTTATAAACGCCTATAGAAGTCCATAGTTCAGTTTATCATCTTCTTTTTTTAAAAATAAAATAAAATATCATTTGGAGCTTAATCTAAATGAGACCAAGTCCTCCTCCTAGTTTTCATCTCTAAATGTGCTATCGCTAAAGTCTAAAGGCATGTTCTTATAAATGTTCTCGTTTCAGGCTGGTCAAGAATCATTCAGATCCATTACAAGGTCATATTACAGAGGGGCTGCGGGGGCATTACTTGTTTATGATATTACAAGGTAGCACAAATCTTTGTCACTTTGGATAAGGGAATTTGATACTTTCATAATGCTTGCAACTCTAGGAGCCTAGGAGGTGTACATCTTTATGTGTAATTTAACTTTGGTTAGAAATTCCAGTAGAGTAACTTGCTGCCCTGAAGATCTCATTTAAAGTGGCTGCAACTCAAATATATTTTAGTCTTTTAGCTAAACTAATTAAGGAACATCACATTTTAGTCTATCATAGCAAGGACATATCTGATGGTGTTATGATCATGATAGCTAATATATTCTGGACTAAGGAGAGGAATAAAAAAATTGGTCAAGATAATAACAGAAGTGCAAAAGATAATGGATGAGCATTGAACTTCCAGAGCAGCAGCTCTGTCAGTTAGTGAGCTAGAGTAATATAGTTTTCAAGGCTTTTTTGTTCCTAAAATCTGTAATACACATAATACTCTTCATGGTCCAATTGGAACTTTATGTGGGAGTAAAGTTACACATCTGTCTACTTCCATTAGAGAATGCAAACAAGGGGAAAATATGTTACAATATGAAATCAGGATAGCCTGATTTGTGTGTCTATTGTATCTGCTTGCATTATTTTAGTTGGTCACAAGGTTTTGAATGTTTTCTCCAAAATAAATAGGAGGGAAACATTTAATCACCTTGCTAGTTGGTTAGAAGATGCAAGACAGCATGCAAATGCAAACATGACCATAATGCTGATTGGGAACAAGTGTGATCTGGCTCATAGAAGGGCTGTAAGCACAGAAGAAGGTGAGCAGTTTGCCAAAGAAAACGGATTGATATTTATGGAGGCCTCAGCTAAAACAGCTCAGAATGTTGAAGAGGTAAGGAATTTTCTGATCTGACGGGTCTTTTGAGGTTTTGAGTCCTACCATGGAAGTTCTATCTATTCAAATTTAAATTTTGGTTCTTTACTGGATGATCTTTTTTCTGCATTATTCAGGCTTTCATCAAAACGGCCTCAACAATCTATAAGAAAATACAGGATGGAGTGTTTGATGTATCGAATGAGGTATGCCACACCTTGATCGCTGATTTTGAGTATGCTCAATATGTTTTTTGATGGTCATGACTAATGGATGCCGTTACCTGTCTGAGATGAAGTACTTTTGCAATTGTCTATTTATACCCGAAAAAAGACACCTCTTTTAGAGTAATATGGAAATAGTAGAGAAAAACAGTTATTCGCGTCCAATTTAGTCTACACATCATATTTGGTTCATTCTGGTCCTGTTACCAATTGTTATTATTACAACCAAGAAATCCTGAAGGGCCAGCTGGCACATGGTTCAGAGCTTGGTGGATAATGAGCTCACACTCTACCCTTTTCCACTTAAATACCAAACCTTGTTGTTAACAAATATTAGTATCTCATTAGTTTAAAGAACATATTGGAAAGTCCGGAGGATTTTTCCTTTCAAAAATATTAGTCGATTCTATCCAAAACTAATTGGGTAACTTGCCGACATTTCACATGAAACAAGGTGAACCATCTGGGCAACACCCTCATCCATTGCATGGTGGATCTGGTTCAAGGGCACATATGTCCTGGCTTATTGCTGCTATTACAGCTTCTACAATCCCAGTTATATCTAAAAAATTTGTGAAATATAAAATATCCAGCCCCTGATGATTTCAGATTACCTTATATCATTAAAAGTTCACACAATAATGCGAGCACTCTTTCATTCAACCAACTTTTGATCCCCACAAGTAATTTAGATGGGGAGTGATGGTAAATTGGTGATTGATGGAGAACCAGATTGTAGCACATACCACTAAGAAGAGGTTGCCTGCTTTCTTAATGTTTTTGTGCCAGTGAGAGTATTTATTTTCATTGTGTATAATTCTCCCGTCTACTTGGATATTTTTCTGCAGTCCTATGGAATAAAAGTTGGATATGGAGGCATTCCTGGACCATCAGGTGGAAGAGATGGAGCTGCTTCTCAAGGAGGGGGTTGTTGCACTTGAAATTTGAAAATCATTCTTCAAACTTGATCATGTTCTCATCATCTCTATGTCAGCCGTCATCACGGGTCTTTCCTTCTTATCTTTCAGAGGTCTCTTTGATTTGTTTT
Organism: Solanum chiquidenum; assembly: GCA_029582725.1. Lineage (NCBI taxonomy): Eukaryota > Viridiplantae > Streptophyta > Magnoliopsida > Solanales > Solanaceae > Solanum > Solanum chiquidenum. The sequence continues at coordinate 40,926 of JAJOOS010012578.1, forward strand.
AATGATGTTATCTGTGCAAAAATAAGCCAAATTCAGTAAATAGTGGACAGTCCATCTTTGTGTGCCCGTGTATAATAGTTGACATTACAAAATGTGAATAGAATTCCTTATATCTTGTGTGCTTGTGTGAATGAGAAATATTGAACTACACTTGCCCCTGTTTTAAGTCTTGGGTGTCAATTTTCTTCTTCTTGCACAATATCTTAACACAAGGTACAGGCAACACGATCGCTGCCAGAGTAATTGGCACAAAATAGCCACATCTGATCAATGGAGAAAAATACCTTATATTAGATGTTTGAGAATGAAGAAAAAGTATGACTACTTTTAATATTGTAGTAACTCCGCACCTTCAACTAATTCAAGCAATTCAGTCAGAAGGAAAGTCATATCACTGAACATTGGTTTGTCGTTTCATACGGAGCAAGGTATGGCTCACCTATTAGCTTTTACTATTTTACTTCATTATATTCTGGAAACTTGATGAGGTGGTCAATAATCAAGACATCCACTTCCCTTTGTTCTATTTTATGTTTCTCCATGAAATATTGTACAGCTAGTTAACCTTTCCATTCGGTTTGATGAGAACAACAATAGTATTCAGTTACTGTCTTAAGTGGATACAGTGGCGGAATCAGAAATTTTAATAAGAGAATCTAAACAATACATAGATGTCATACAACCATGAATCAGTGAGGTTTGAGGTGTCAACTAAAAAACAATTTATTTGAATTCTTCCTTTGAATGAATCGTATCAACTGAACTCTTACGAAATTATGTTAGTAAGCAAAACTTTTTGTTCTTTTGATTGGTGACTGCTACAATGCCATATGGATTCCATTCCCAGGAAATTCACTCTAACTATGCTTCAGTCCCAAGCTAATTGATGATCGACTATATGAATCTTCACTAATCATTTTGCTATTTATCAACAATATCATATCAAAAGTGTTATTCAGAAGTCCTTTACCCTTTTGCTATTTACTTTCTAGCTCTCTGCTGAATAACTTCATGTTCAGTGATGTAGGATTTTGTTTTTTTGTGTAATACTGTTTTTCATTCGAAATTTCCTTCATAAATGCAACTGATATATGATTTTAGACTACCTCAAGGGTGTGGTGAGATAAATATGATCCCTCCACCCTTAACTAGATATCTCGAGTTCAAGCTTTGGTAGGGAGCATTCCTCTTTACTAGATCTTAGGTGACACGAATCTGAATTAGTCGAATCAGTGAGAACATAATACTAGATGATTTCCTCTAAAAATATATATCAGGCCTTTTAAAATGACATGTCCTTGTTTTAGCATTACAGATGACATGAAAAATATTATCTGCACATAATGTTACATTACACATAAGAGAAGGGGAGGGGGGGGGGATTTGGAAGAAAGAGTGGATTGCTTTGCTCTACTTAGTTTAGTGGAACTTGAGACTAGTCAAGACATTGTTGTTTACTGGATCAGCCAAATGATCAAGAAGGTTTTGGTAAGGTCCAACACCAGTAACCAATGCTTGAATAAAGTATCCCAAAATAGCCAACATAGCAAGTCTTCCATTCTTAATCTCCTTGAGCTTCAAGTCCTTCATGGACTTTTCATCTTTCCCAAATCCAAGTGGGTTAAACAATGGGCCACCTGGGTATGCTGGATCACCTGACCCACCCAAACCCTTTTCAAGACCCAAGAAGTATTGTTTCCCCATTGAACCAGGTTTGGCCCAATCTTGGAATCTCCTGTGCTCAGCAAAGCCCATAAGTGCCATTTCAAGGACAAACAATGTGTAGTTGTCAGCCCAGTAGTTGTATGTTCCTGCTGGTGGGATAACACCAGTTTGGAACCATGCAAGTGCTGTTTCTTGTGGGATGAGACCAGCTTTACCAAGAATCTCTGGTGCTATTGACCCTACTGCTCCTAACATGGCGAACCGACCATTGATGACCTCGCCATATGCTAGCCATTTCGGCTCGATGAAACCTCCTGTGCCTTCAGGGTCCGAGAGTCCCAAGGGATCAAAACCAAAGTCACCGGGCAGACTGTGGATCAACAAACAATCATTTAGTAAGTTGACTTAAGATAGCATTTTAGGTTGAGTTCAAGTTATATATCATCTGTGCAATGTAAATAGCTGTTGTAAATCAACTTAACCTTCTTTACACTGTCAGTGCATAAAATAGACTCTTGTCGATTACCTTATATGTGCACCATGAGTTTTTATACTATATAGGGTTGATGCGCGACTTATATTTGTTATAAATCAACTTAACCTTCTTTACACCGTTAGTGCATAGAACATAAATTCTTGTCGATTACCATGTATGTGAAGTGCAACCTACAATTGTGGTAAATCAACCTAACCTCCTGTTTGGATTGGCTTAAAAAAAGTAGTTTTTAAGTCAAAAATAAAAAGTCAAACTGCAATGACTTTTAAGTCAAAAAATTAAAAGTAGGGGGAGACCTACTTTTGGTTTCTGACTTATTTTAAGTCATTTTTTATCTTGTCAAACACTTCGTAACTTATTTTAAGTTATTTTTTATATTTGCCAAACACTTCCAAACGGGCTACATTGTTAATGCACAAAACATAAACTCTTGTAATCGTATATATGCACCATGTTATACTATATGTGCAATTTTCCAGGTTACTATATCATGCTTGATATGGACGTTACCTAGATTTGTTGCAAATTTTTTTTTTCTTAGACTGTCAGTGTACAAAACATAAACTCGACAAGGCTATTGAAAGAGAAAGAGCTATTATAAGTCGCACCAAGTATCATAGATCTTACCTTCCATCTAAGTATGAAAGGCTTTGCTTGGATGCAAACCAGAGTTGCCTATTTGCTCCTTGCTGTAAAACAGAAGTAAGTGAATCAATACTTGTGTATTGTTTTGAAGTTTTCATCAATCATTCTATACAAATTTGTATAGTTTTTTTTTTAAAGAGTCCGAACAACTTAGGTAACAATAACTCACACTTGCACACAAAATTCAAGATTAACTTATGTATCACTACACTTGCATATTTAGAACTACTAGTCCCAAGGATTCTTTTGATATGTACTCAAAAAATTCTTTATTAAACTTCGTACATTTGAGTCAAACACTGTCATATAAAATGAAATCGAGTGTAATACATTAATATTATGTTTTATATATCATATACTAAATCTCAACCAATACTTCAATTTATCATCTTTACTTCTATTTCTAGTTAAACATCTTCCTATAAGATGAAAAATACATATAAAGGTCGTTTGGTTACTAGGATTAAAATCATGGTATTATCTATCTATGTTTTTACTCTTCAAAAATATCCTAGATTGCATGTCGAATTCTTCAAAAATAATGCATATACAAGGATCTGGCACGGGTATGACATATTTTTAGAAAGCCCAAGCAACATAGTTATCTATCTTCAACATATAGGAAGTGGGATTATAATTCTGAGATACTTATACTTCCCAAAACTATCTAACTCTGAAAAAATGTCTACGACTTTTGTCAAATCCTTCAAAAATAATGCATATTAAGTGTACACAAGATTTTTTGGGGTCCTAGCAACATAGTTATCTATCATCATCATATAGATTATGATTATACTCCCTGACTATATTGCTCAGACTCTTAAAGAATGTTTATCGAATCCTTCAAAAATAGTGTATTTCTGGAGGATCCTAACAAGTGTACGCAACATTTTTTAAGAGTCTGAGTAACATAAATTCCAGAATATCCTTGTTTTGAACCAAACGACCCCGAGTATAGAAAATTACCTTGACTGGTGGAGTGGAAGCAGCCCTTACAACAAAAGAAGTTTTTCTAGTAACAGATTGTGAAATTCTTGATCCAAGAATTTGTCTTGCAGCCTCAGCTGAAGTGCTAATTGATGATGAAGAGATCAATGCTTGAGTTGCCATAATTTTCTTCTCTTTTTTTGTTTTTGTTTTTGTGGAAAAGAAGTATAATAAACACTTAGCTCCACAGGAATAAATTAAATACAAAAGGTGGCAAATAAGGGGACAAAGTATTTTGTGGGGCTAAGTGAAAAGAATAGAAATTGTGGTGGATATAACAAGTTGTGAATATTGAAGATAAAGTTGTGATCTTGTGGACAAATGAGAAGTGAACATGTGGATTCATTAAATCAGATAAGAGATATTATATTCCTATAGTCACAAATGAAAATCTTAGATACTCTTGTTTGGTGTTGCCACCTGCCTTCTCATAGATTTACTAGTGTATATAGGTTTTCTTCGAGAGCAGAGACGGATTTTGAATTTGAAGTTTGTGGTTCTTATGATAATTTCAAGTTAATACGACACACAAGGCGGAGATATACGTATGTTACATGCTTAGCTCAATTCTCTGTATTTGCGTTAGGAAATTCATTAAAAATATGGAACCAACAATGTAAAATGACCAAAATTAACGATAAGCTTCAGATTTTAACTATGCTTCCAACGGTATAATAATAACTGAATTATGAACTATATATTTAATAAATTTTTCAATATAAATTTGTATATAAAATTAGAACAAAAATTACTATATTTACATAATATCTTTTAACCTATACAATAATTCAGATGTTAAATTGAAATGCTATTTAAAATTTAACTTTCCGAGTGTTTGTTAAGAAATTAACACATACAATTTAGTGATCTTAATGATATTTCACTCATAAGTATTGATGATCTATTAAAATATAATCAGATAAAAAATTCTAACAAATCATTAGGTGTTAAATGTTAACTCCGATTAATATCAAATAAAATATCTTGATGATTGCTCTAATCTTATTTAAAAAATTTAATCTACCATCCATTAGGTGTGCAATTTCCAATGTATATATCAGACACAAGACATCGAGTGGGGAACAAAAAAGATTTGAGGCTATTTTACTAAACATTTTCATTAATTGGGTTAAAATTTAAATGAAGAAACCGAAAAGATCCTATTTATGATCCGACCCGATTTATGATCCGTAACGCGTGTATACTTGAAGGATCCAACCACCACTTTCCAATCGGGTCGAACCAGAAATGATGCTCCGGTTACTGAAGCACGGGAGAACTCCGGCGGGTCGCCTTTCCCGCCGATGGATGAGCAGCGGCAGTCATAGCAAAACAACGGTGATGAGCTTCGGTGACGGAAGCCACGGAGCTTTGGGCCTTCCGTCGTCCATCATTGGTATGGGCTCCGACGCTTACGAGCCTACTCCTATACCGGGTCTCCCGCCGGACGTCGTTACCGTCGCCGCCGGTAACTTCCACTCCCTCGCCGTTACTTCTGAGGGACATGTTTGGGCTTGGGGCCGTAACAATGAAGGCCAGCTTGGCCGTGATCCCCTTTCTCCTAGGTGAGTTAATGATCAAAGACACACCGTATCCGATTTTTTGAGTTTTATATCTGAACTATTAGGTATGCAAGTTTCCTAATCAAACTATCACTGACTATTTATCACAGGATTTTTTTTCCGGCATGAAATATCACCATTATTCAGGCAGGAAAAGGAAATAATTGATAAGCAATTGTTAATAGTGCATATAAGAAATTCACATACATAATAGTTTCGGTATGAAACTCGAAAAGAAAAATTGATTGGAATACTTTAGGTGTGTTTTTAACCTTATACGTTTTGTATATGTATGTCACTGATTGAACAGGCAAAAACTTGTAGCTTACTGATCAGTAATTGTATTGAATTGTGGCTTGATATTGTGTAAATTTGACAGTGTTTTGTGTGTCAATATGCTTGCTTTCTATGTCTATTAGTAGTACAGGGTAGAGAAAATTGTGTATTTCGTTGTATTCGTTAAATGGAATGTGCTTCAATCTTGAGTTAGTAAGAGGTCTGCTGTATGTGGAATCCTCTGTATCTATTCAGCTTTATTCGATGCGTGTGCTCACAAGTTTGGATTGAGAAGGATTCATTATAGTTAAGCAATTATTATGTTGGTATAATCCTCTTCAAAGAAAGTAGCTTTCAGATTAAATCTGGCAATTTCGTGCTTATGACATTGCGAGGAACTGTAAAGAGGTTGTTTGAGCTGAAGATTCATATATCTGTAATGCAGTTATGCCATTCCCTTTCTTGTATATATGTTTTTTTTTAGTCCACATTCATGTTTCCACCCTCATTGATAAGGAAATGTAATCAGTAAACTGATTTCAACATAAGCGAGTCAAGTGTGCGTGCAAATGTAACATATGAAAGATAGCTCCGGAAGATGACTATACTCTTGAGGCCATTAACTTGCTTTTGCTTCTTGAGGAGACGGGAAAACTCTGGTGATTTGTTGTTTCTTATATAAATGATTAACATTCCAAGAAAAGCTTAATCTGGCCAAAGCATGATCCTCGCAATCTGATGTATGAAAACCATTAAGTTCCTTCAAGTTCTGGCAACAGAACATTGCAACAGTAGTAGACAACCACACAACCTCAGCCTAGTTCCATAGGTTCACAATAGCTGTAATGAATGTTGCCATGATAATGCCGAGCGCCCGACTGTAACAGATTTCTTTACTGCTGTGAGAAAAGAGCTATTTCTCTTAATATCGAAAGTTTTTGTGACACTCTAGCTTATCTCTATTTGTTTGTGTGTATGACTCTAGAAAGGTCCTAGAATTAGGTTTCTCGACTGTGCTAACCTATGTTGCTCGGACTCTCCAAAATTGTTGCCGCACCCGTGTCGGATTCTTCAAAATGCACTACTTTTGTAGTATCCGATATGCACCCAGACATTTTTAAAGAGTCCGAGCAACATAGGTGTTAGCTATCTCTGTGCTAATGATAGGAAACTAACCTCTTCTTCTCCATTTGCTGGATATCCAGATGAAGTGACTATTGTTTTCCAAAGGATCTCATGTATTTCCTTCTTTGTCCTGTTTTCACCGTGTCTTGCTTTTCTTCTTTTACTTAGGGTTGGTTTGGGGTTGTAGGGTGTTTGTATTACTGACATGGAAATCCTTTTTGTTGAGCTTGTTCAGAGAAACGTGGAATGAACCAAAAAGAGTAGAAGGACTAAATAAAGTAAGAGTTCAAGCCGCATTTGCATCAGGTGTCATTTCTGCCGCCATAGGAGATGATGGATCTCTGTGGGTTTGGGGAAGTTCTAAGCGTGGGCAGCTTGGTCTTGGCAAAGGAATCACCAACGCTGCATTACCTTCGAAAATTGAAACACTTTCTGGAGAAGAGATTGTTAAGGTGGTCATTCAATCATGCTTAAGGTAGAATAAGTTTTACTTGTCAAAGAATATGGTGGAAGAAATTTTACTGAGAACACATAATGATATAATGTGCAACAATAATAACCAAGTTAAGTAGATGGTGAATAATGTTGAACTGTTTAGATTATTTTTTTAAAATATTTTTTTGAAAGTGTAGGCTTCTTGTCAAATCATTTGGTGTTGGCAGGTCTCATTAGGTTGGGGACATGCTCTTGCGCTAGCTAAGAATGGGAATTTGTTTGGCTGGGGATACTATGCAGATGGTAGAATCGGTAAGATAGGGAGAGAGTTGGAGATATCTCCACTGGAATCAAATAGTACTAAACTTAGATCAAGGGGAGAATCTTCTGCAATTGAAGCTGCTGCGAAGTCAGTCATGGAAGCTATCGAGAAGGAAAAGGATATGCCTATAATATGGGAGCCCGGTTCAATTGAGGAGCTACACGAGTTAAAAGTTGCAGATGTAGCTTGCGGACTTGATCACTCTCTTGTCCTTTGCCGTAAGTCACATTTACTAATTTGTAAGTACTTGAAACGTACATGAATGTATGTTGATGGTGGTTTATATTTACTTATTTTAGATGATGGGACACTTTTTAGTGGCGGAAGCAATGTGTATGGCCAGTTAGGAAGAGCGATAAAAGACTTGGGAATGCAACCCGTTGATATAAACTTCCTTCCTCTCTCTATAGCTTCGGGTCTTGGGCATTCTTTGGCAGTTTGTAACGATCCTTCATCAGAACCAACAGGAAATGCAACAAGTGTTGTATCATGGGGATGGAACAAAAGTTCTCAACTTGGGAGGGAAGGTCCAGACAACATTCCTCAGGTTGTTGAAGGGCTGGTTGGCGAATCACCTGTTTCTGTATCGGGAGGACGGGCACATTCCCTTGCTCTCACAGCAAAGAAAGAGTTATGGGCTTGGGGGTGCGGGAGGAACGGGAGGCTTGGTTTAGGCAGCTCTGCTGATGAAGCGGAACCAATGCTTGTTGAATATTTGGAAGGTTCTGAGGTTATTCAAGCTGTTGCAGGTCTGGATCATAGTCTTGTTCTAGTTGGTGAATAAATCTTTGATTTCGTATTTCTTCTTGTTTTAGATAATCTTTAGGGCTCGTTTGGTACAAGGTATAGGGAGAACTGATGTTACTTTTATCCTACATTGAGGGTAGAATAACAATCCTGGGATAACTTGTTCCCCAACCAAACCGATCCCTTAGAATTTTAAAAACACCATCAAGAAATAAAGAACTAATGCTTGGGAAATTGTTCTCAACTATTAGTATTCTCTTGTCTTTGAATGACAAATAGGATCCTGCTAATGGAGACAGATGCTATGATCCTACGAAAACGAGTGCCTCCTCTGAGGATCCCTCGCGACAGGTTGATGAGCTTTTAGACAATTCAATATGACCTGACTTCAGAAGCATCGAGCCATTTGCAATGCTCGTCTTTGAACGAACTGGAAGGTATCTCTTCGACTCCCTCTGACTCTGAATCTCAAAAGTTTGCAGGGCTATCATCTAACTGTTTCTCATCTTCTATATCCACCTCCAAGATTTCCTAAAATGAAAAAAGAAATAGTTGCAGAGTTGATTGAAAGAAATAAACACTAATCTTTATAGTATATACTTACAGGGATTCTTTGCTTCAAGTAATTACCAAGTCTTGCTACAACAGTAGAACGTGTATGCCAAAACTTGCCACTTAGTCTAAGTTTCACATAAGGTCCATCCACTTCTGCAAGTTCTGCTTTCCCTGTTAAACATTTTATTTCCTCTTGTTCAGTCGAGCGTCTATCAGAAATAACCTTTCTTTATGATGGGGAAAAGATCTGCGTTCATATTGCTCGATCTCTCCGGACCTCACTTGTGTGATTACACTAGGTATGTTATTGTTAATACAGAAAAGGAAGAAAAAAAAACAAGTCTTAATATTCATTGTTCATTTGATGAGAAATCACCTGTTATCCCAACTGTAGTATCAAAAAGTTGTGCCAACTGCAGAATTCAAACAATAAAACAAATAATGAGATGATTGATAAATCCAGACACAAGAACTGAATATTTATTGAGATTTGAGTAAGTTTTTTCATATAGATATTTATACTCCGTATCAATAGTTATGAGTTCAGATGAACCAAATAGCTAAAGGGATGTCACATTCGAGTTTGAATCCTGCCTGTAGACAAGAACGTGGTATTTAAATGGAAATGGGCAGAAAGCCAAAGGCGAATTCAAGATTTGAAGTTTGTGAATTCGATTGGAAATCTACCACAGCCTACTTGATATACTAGGTTGCAAATATATCATTTGTAGTCCTATATTAGTTTTGTCAACACATGCAAAATCTGAGTCAAAAGTTGGTGAATTCACATGACCTTTAAATTTCTTTTTTGTTTTCCTCCCTTTGTCCATTATCTTATATTGGGGCTCAACTAAATCCGAGAGAATAGAAAGTCCTACATTAGGATAAAGTCTTCCATAAGAAAGAGGACTTTGTACCAAGTAGGACTCGCTTGAACCCAAGACATCTTATTACTCCCTCAATCTCTAATTACTTGTCAAATTTTCTTTTTTTTATTTGTCTCTTTTTACTTGTCCATTTTGACAAATCAAGAAAGGGCAATTTATTTTTTACTTATTATACCCTCAATTAATTACTTTCAAAATGGTGGAACTTCTTGAAAATCTTAAATTTTTAATTCATTCACTTCATAATTAATAGGGGTAAAATGGTAAACGCATTATGTCAATCATTATTTTCTAATTGATCTGCGAATTCAAAAGTGGACAAATAATTAGAGAGATGTAGTAATGATAAATAAACGCTTATCACTCCACCACAAATCATTATTGGTGAATGAACCCATAACTTGTTAGAGAATGAACTTATTATCCACCGACTTTCGAACCGTGTATTATAAGGATAAAATATTTCCCAATTATTAAAAAAAATATACTGAAAAAATAAAAACAAGAAATGATATACCTCTGCCTTTGCATCTTCTAAGACTTGGATAATGTTATCTTCAGTCAAATCCAGAGGTGAAAGTGAAGCTGATATTCTACACAAATATGTAGTCCTTTTTTTTCTAATTCTTGATGATAATAATCTTTGATTTTTTAGATTTGTTATGCCTCCATTTTTTAATTTTGAGGCACACACAACATTTTGGAAATTTGGTAGCAATTGAGAAGCAAAAGTGGTGAATTTAGGTGTTGATGATGATGATAAATGTTGAAGTTGTAGTGCCATTTTTTCTCTTCTTTTTTTTTGGAGTTGTTGTTATCCTTTCTTGTTTCTTGAAGAGGGAATTTGTGGCTAGAAGCTATTGACTTAACAAAAGGCCTTTTTCCATTTATTTATTTTAATAATTCCCTTGTCTTTGTTTAGATACAAGTTTTTTTTTTTTAAAGAGTATGGTAAAATAATTTCTCTATCCTATAATATTATACATGTAAAGTCTATGTATATCTTATCTTCTTCATATTTTACTAGTGGGATTACAGTAAATATGTTTATGGTAGTGTTTTATAACTCAGGTTCAACTTTAGACTAGATGATTTGCAAGGTTGAACCTGTAAAGGATGGTCTTGAATTTTTTGTAAGGATAAGAGTCTGAAAAATATCTCAACTTTGGTCGAATTTGTTGTTGCGATACTAAACTTTCATGAGGACCTATTACCTCCCTAGACTATTTAATAGTGTATTTTAAAGGTATATATGTAGACACATTATTATTTATAATTTTACATTATTTTTTATGTTCACGTGGGCAAATATATATGTTTAAAATACGATATTAAATAGTCTAGGGTGGTAATAGGTCCTCATGAAAGTTTAGTATCGCAACAACAAATTCAATCAAAGTTGGGGTATATTTTAGACCCTTATCCCTTTTTTGTATGTTAGAAGATCTAAAATATTAAAAATAAATAAATAATAAGGTTTGTTAATTACAAGGATAAAAGTGAGCTAAAAAGAAAAGTGAAAGAAATATTTTTAATAAAATTGACGGATAAAAAGTATATTTAGACTTTTTAAGATAGTCCAAAGATATTTTTAGCCCTTTTATATTTAAATGATCTTTACTTGAAAATTTGTTGGGCGAGTTTATTATTGCTCCCATTGGACATAATTAATTTTGAATATGATCCCAATCTATGCTTCATAGGCAAAATAATTAGAATTTATACCTAATGAGCAACATAAGCAAATTATAGTGGTTCTCTGAAATACCTTGAGGAAAAAGAGTGTTATCTAATGATTAATAAAATTATCAGAATTTAGGTTTAAATTTCAACCAAGACATAAAGTTATGCAATTTCTTTCCATTCAGTAAAATTGTGGTGGATAAAACTATATGGTAATTATATGTATTGGTGAAAGATAGTGGGTATTTCGTAAAATAATTAAAAAATGTGTAAGTTGATCCAAACATCAACTATATAAAACTATGTAATTTATTTTCATTCATCCATATTTTGGTGGACAAAATCATTTGGTATTTATATATGTTGGTAAAATGTAGTAGATATTTCATAAAATTAATTTTAAAAAAACATGCAAGTTAAACCAAGCATCAACATTATAAAATTGTGTAATTTCTTTCCATTCAGCCAAATTTTGGTGGACAAAGCAATCTGATATGTTGGTGAAAGATAATAAATATCTCATAAAATTAATCAATGAATGTGCAAATCGATCTAAACAATAACATTATAAAACTATGTAATTTTCTTCCATTCATCTAAATTTCAATGACAAAATTATCTGATATATATATCAAAGTAATAAATATCTCAAAAAATTAATTGAAGTATGTACAAATTGATTTAGACACCGTCCTTTTATAATATATTCTCCATAATGTATCAAATAAATTATTAAGAGATCTAAAGGCAAACTGGCTCAAGTTGCCAATATGAAATGAAGTATTATTTTTTTCTATATATGGTATCCATAATGCATAGTTATCAAGGTACATTAATATGTTTGCATAGAAATGTGTGGAAAAGCTTTAAATTGCATTAAATTTCCAAAAATACCCAACTTCTCATCTATTTTTTTTATTTATTAATAAGTAGTGGACAATCCATCACTCCAATCTCCCCCTCTCACTTCAATTTATTTTCTCTATTTTCCACAATATCTTAGTCCAAGTGTGTCAAAAAAAAGATTATTTTTTTTTATCAATTATGGGAGATTTGGCACAAAAAAATGTTGTGGAGAGTGAAAATAATGGAAGCAATATTGGTGAAATAATGTTGAGGTTGTTACCTATGGCATTATGTGTAGTGGCACTTGTCATCATGCTTAAGGATTCTCAAACCAATGACTATGGTTCACTTTCTTACTCTGACCTTGGAATTTTTAGGTAACTATATTTTTCGATTTGTTTAAGTTTTATGCATTGACGATAAAAAAGGTTATGTCATTTTGTCTTTTGCATATTCTTGATATCATCCATATATCATCTAGTTAGGTTTTTTCAGTATTAACAACGTGGAAGAAACAATCAGAAATAAGCTAGCTATATTTATGGCTTCGATCACCATTGTTACGAAACAAAATAATCTTGTGTCATGAAAAAAAACTATTATACAAATCGAGTTTTTTTTATTGGCTTCATCCCAAACGTCCCAATACTAATGGAAAACTCTATTCGTTAATAAGAGTAACATTATTTTGAAACTTTATGAACACACAAAGGAATCATGCAACACAAGATATATAGATAAATCTCTATGATAAACATTAATCGCAAATTTGATATTGGTGGGGTACTAGAAATCATGACTTTTGTTAATAACATCCAAATATTGAATGATTTGAAAAGTTATAAACTATACTCAAAGATCTTTAATTCGATACTTTAGTCCATCACGCAATTGACTTAGCCCTAGGGATCTCCTTAGACTTTATATATTACTTCCAACCAATTAATATCATATATATGTATATATACGAAACAATATTTTATATATTCGTTATCACATTTTAACGACTTTAAATGTAACGAAATTTTCGGAATCGATACATGTAACTAGGGGTGTACATAGGTCGGTTTGGTTTGGTTTTTTATTTAAAAAAATCTAAACCAATTATGTCGGTTTATTAAATCTAAAAACCAAATGAAACCACGCAAAGTCATTTTTTCGATTTCGATTTTTGTAGGGTCTTTTGGTTTTTTCGATTTTTTTACAACTATACAGTGTTTGAAAAAGAGATCAAATATATTTTCACTTACTTGTGTGATAAGTTAAACTTAAGAAATGTTAAATGAATAGAAATTTTCATAAAGACGGTAAAATTCACATGAGTACAATTATTATTTTTTTGAAATATCAAACTTCATTATGTTAAATTAATAAGATTAAAGGATACAGTCAAACTGAATACAAAACGAAATATTTACAAAGTAAATTGTTAACTTCGAATTTGAAAAATTATAACAATATAATTGTAACTTCGGATCTTAATACAAAATAAAATATTTACAAATTTTACAAGCCCAAATTTGAAATAAAATATATAAACATTGAAAATTATAAACTAACTAAAACTATATTAATAAAGTAGGTTATAAATAATATTTTTTATCTATAAATAAAATAAAATTATATATATAATATTTACAAAATTTTACAAGCCCAAATTTAAAATAAAATATATAAACAT